>WOGR01000260.1:0-28635 GCA_015342045.1 Leptinotarsa lineolata | reverse complement strand
TTGAAAAAGGTTGAAATTGTCATAGTACAAATGACAAATGTTATTTGAAACAACATCACAAATATAAAATTTGATTGTCAAAAAGAAGCATCCTTATAAAATATAGTATTATGTCATAAATTCATCTTTTTAAATTTATAAATATTTTCCACACTCTGTAATGACTCAGATAATTCAATATTGAGTTTGAGCAGCAGTAAATAGTCCTTGAAAGATTCCATTTCAAGTTATTTCAATTCTCTATCCAATACTGCTTCACTTTCAAAAATCGATTCAGTCGCTCCTGAGTAATTAACATTTCAATATTCGTAAAAAAATGATAAATATCATAATTTCAGAAAAATATATTTAAAACTCACTACAGTTTATTTCAATAAATGTTCAATATATTTATTATTCACTTCTGAAAAATTGAAGTCTGTTTACAAATTCATTTCTTACGTCATTAAATGTTCCTGGGATATTTTCGTTGCAAGTTTTCCCACGTGTTCTGAAAACAGCAGAAGTGGCAGAACTTTCTAACTGACCATGTTTGAGGTTGGATAATTGTCATACCTATAGCTACTTTTGAACCACCCTGTCTGACGAGGCCTATCTTTCTGAAATCATCATCATCAGATGAAAAGTCAGTTAGGTTTGTCCATTATCTGAACCGCTAGTCTCTTAGAGTGACTCGCTAGATTACCTGATATGTCGCCTCCGGATATTTTCAGGGGATACATGACATTTTAGTGGAAAAGGCACAACCGTAGTTCATTTCAGAACTCGTGGATAGGAGATTAGGTTGCGGCAAAGAAATATCCCATTTTCAACATTTATTGGTAGGTATAAACTGAGGTGAATTTTCAATACATTGTCCTTTAAAATATTCATCGTTTGTTTTCAGATTATTAAAGTGAATATAAAATATTAATCATCCCGAGACTACTGATCTGATTTTCCAAAATGAAAAGCGTCGGGTAGAGAAATGCGATATCTATCATACGAGCTATCCCAAGAGCCACTTTTTATTTTAAAAAAAGTTAGTAACGCCTTCACGGCGACAAGTCATGTAACACTATTGTCCTTCTTACCGAAAAGTACTCCCATGTGAATTTTGTCCGACTTTGATATCTTGGGGAGGGGGATTATGCAAGATTCACCAAAACATTTTATGTCAGCCACTTTTGGGATAATGTTACATTGATATGCAGAGAACCTCAGGCTATTTCGGTTAATATTTCCAAAGTTTTTGACTGTGTGTGGCATGATAGATTACCCATTGAACTTTGAGGTTATGACTTACTATTTATTAGTGGTTCATTTCTTACACGTACCGATAGTTCTCTCTCAGATACTGGTGTTCCCAAGGATCTGCATCTTTGATCATACATCAACGATCTATTGAATAAGACTAGAGTCAATATTTTACTTTGCTAATGACGCCGACAGCACTCTTGTTTTTTATTTCCATCTAAATACCTGAACATCAGTTACTAATGCGACAACAGCAAATTTCAACTTGGAGTACCAGTAATTGAGTAACAGTTAAGTCTACAAAAAATTATGCATCGTGTTTCTCAAAGAAGGTAAATGTGGCAGTAATAAACATCATGTCAGTGCAAGGCACACAATACAGCTAGTAAACCAAGCATGCTATATAAAATTCAAAATGAAATAATAGCAGTATTCAAACCTATTGGGTGCGGTACATACGAATGAAGTGTTGAAATAGCTTCTATTTTGAAAACTGGGAACATGGGAAACATATATTCGGATATAACGGAAAAAAATTTTTCAATTCTTTTCGGCACCTTTGTAGATAAGTTTTGCCAAACCAAAAATTTGTAGAACTTTTTGAGACAGTCATTTCGTAAGATTTTCTTTTTCAATTCGCGCTGAAATTTGACATGAATATATATTTAAGTACCATTCACTCACGACAAAATGTTTGTGTTGAAACAATATTTTTTTGCTAGATATGGCGACAGTTCGCAGATTACGAACAAAATATATCGATAAAATTGACGTTCTAGATGCATCCTACAGGAAATTTATATCAACGACTTTTCTTCAATTCCTTGTCCAATGCTTGGATATTTCGTATAATTCAGTGTTCATATGCAAGTAGTTGTTTCGAAACGACTTTTTCTTTTGTGTAATTCAATGTTCATGAGGACGAAGTTTCAAAGGGTTTTTTTTCTAAATTGTTTCTGAAAGAAAAGTATGTGCATGATCGACAAATCTTTGTAAAAAGTTTATTTTGAGCGCAATTGCTTTCTTCCTTTCTACGAAAGTTTCACATATTTTTGGTATATACATGGAGAGGTAGAATATCCTCCCTTTAATTCATATAATATTACAGCTTGCAATATTGCCAAAAATAAATATGCCTTTCAAGCATATTCAGGTTTATTGCTGGAAAAAATCGAATTCAGTGACTTTCCAATATTTTTTATATACGTCTACTATGTACTATATAGTAGAAGTATATAAAATATGTTTATATATATGAAATGTATAGTATATACTATATACTAGTAGTAGTAGTATAGTATATACTATACTTTTTTATATACACCTACAGATTCAGGTGAACTCAAATATTTTTAACGAACTGAATGTAGTTGATGAAGATGTAGACACTGTTGAAAATCACCACTGTGTCCTGTGGCAGAGACGTTTTCAATGATTTTTTCCACTCATACGTACATGTTGAATAGCACTTCCAAAATTTTTTTCATAAGAGTTGATATTTTGGAAAGGAAAATGAAGAGATGTAATCATTTTCCAGATGTTCTATTCTATTCTAGACCACAAATTCAATATTTTGCTTTGCTGATAGCAGCACATTTGTTTACCCTTTCTATGTGGGTACCCGAAAATCAATTTCCAATGTAGGGTATATATGAAACATGTTTTATTCATCATCAGTACTGATTATACGAATAATTATGGCACGACATGAAACATTGATCAGTCTTCAATATTTTAATACTTCTAAAACATTCATCAGCCTTTGACGAGTATTAAAAAATCACAGGAAACGATAATAATTTGAGAATAAACTTAACGAAAACATTTTTAAAAACGAATTAACTTTGAGAATAAAATTAACATTTTGAATAGACTAAAAGAAAACCTTTTTTAAATCTAATATGCATTCGAAAATGAGAATTGACTTAAAGACAACATTTACCTCAGAGATTATTTAGAGTAGGTACCTATTCACAGTCGTAATTGAGGCAAATGTAGCTGGGACCACCTTCTGTGCATTCTTCGCGAGCTGTCTGTTTACACGCAGTACATTTCACCGGATCTGCTCTCTGAATATGATACTTAGCAAACAATACAGTAGCATTCTTCCTCTTCTGATTCTTCCGATTACAATTCCAATTACCTTTTCTTCCGTCTATTTTTTTCCTATCTTGCTTAGCTCTGGTCCGTTTAATTTTTGCTACATGATTTTTTCATATATCTTCTTTCTCTGGTGTATCAGTTTGAAAAGATGGTTTTCCAGTTTTTTGCCCTCTATTAATTTTCCTTGGGGGTGCTTTTGGTGAAGACTCTACTGCCTCCGGAGTGAAGACGATACGATCATTAGTAGTTTGTGCACTTGTAGACTGTCTTGGTGAAATTTTTAGATAGATACCGACGCTGCCAAGTCTAGGTGGTGTATTTATAGTTTCTTCAGGTTCATGACCGTTTTCTTGCTGAATTGCTTGTTACTTACTTGCTTGTTATTCAAGTGTTGTCTGGAGAGACAACTGTAATTCTTCAGTTTAAATAGAAGGCGAAAATGGCGGTGGTTCACCTTCAGTTGGATTTTCATCAAATATAGGAACAACTGCGGAGTCAATAGTATTTTCTGGATTAGGTCTATTTGTTCTCTCAATTGTATTTTCCGGATTAGAATCTGTTACAAATGCAGGAGCACAATCGATCTCAGTAAACAGATTTCGATTATATGGGTGAATTCCTGTTTTGCGAAAGCTGGCTTGAATGTTGGATCATCTTTGCCGGATGCATCTCGCTTTCAAACGTAACTCAACAAGAAATAGCGGTTTATACCATGCTTTCCCACCAACTTTTACCTCCTCATTTGCATTTCTATAGCTCGACAAGTCAATTTCCCCTCTGGAAGTCTTCCTCACCCAAACTTTCGGCATCTAAAAAAGACTACATTCTTGTTTCAACCGTACCCACAAAAAATGTTTCAACCGTCCCAATCCTATTTTTGGTAAAATACGCTTTACAGTTTCGACAGTGATAATAACACATTCAAAATAGTCACCATCTCTTATTCTAGATGCGGCATGATAATCACAAAGACACACTCAATACATTCACTTAAAAAGAGCAGGTAATATAAGCCTTAATATCAGAAGATACTTGATTTTGGTTTTCGTTCCTATAGTACGTGGGCATAATTGAAGACTGGCTTCAAATCAATATGCAGGAATTACTTCTGTGAAGAATTCTGCACTGACACTTGTCGGATATAATTCAACGCACTTCGTGGTATTAGCCAGGGGAGTAGTTGTTTTCTGATGGCAGTCCATAATCCTACTGTGTAGGACGTTCGCTTCTGCCTAGTTCGAGGAATGATACTCTGGAAGGAATTCGATTTTCAATTATCGGAAATCATCGACTTAGGTTGATGATATACACTACCTTGCATTAACGAGTGGCAAAACAGCTCGAAACCGGTCTGTAAGTGTGTTCCAATAATTAAGAATCGATTCCGGAAGTTGTATCGCCAACTGCATATGCAAGAATTACTTCTGTGAAGAATTCTGCACTGACACTTGTCGAATATAATCAAACGCCCTTCGTGGTATTAGCCAGGGGAGTAGTCATTTTCTGATAGGTGTCAGTCCATAAACCTACTGTGTAGGTGAGATGAGACTGGCTTGAACAAATGGTTTATTTAGATAATTTGACTCAACTTTGGGTACCTAATAAAAAACAGTATGGCGTCCTGCACACAACGAAACCTCGTGGAAAGCGGTGCGGCACTGAAATCTTGTTCGTACCTGTCGGCCGCTTCGTTTTCCCCTTGCAGCCCTCACTCCCCGCTAAACCCTTTACGAGATATAAGCACTGTTTCAACCGTCCTTTGTTTCAACCGTACCCAGTCTACCTTACAACTTCGATTCGGTATCGAAAAAGTTTCAGAGTCAGTTCGGAAAATACATCAAAATACTTCTCATCAACTAATCACCTGTAATTTTTTACGAGAAAATGATAAAACCACTCAATAAACTAATCCCATAAATATAAATTCCCCTTGGGAAATATATTTTATCAATAAAGTAATTATATGAATCGTGAAATAATGTCTTGGGTTCACATAAAATATCGATCAAATCTATCTAGGAAGGATGAATCGTCAAAAGTTTACCTTGAATAAATGAACGCTTTGAATTATATTATAAGTGATCAATTATTAGTATTTATTAGAACTTTATCACTTAAAGAGAGTGGAACATAAAATTCAAGAATTGCTGTGAAAGCAACATATTCAACATATTCAAAAGTTTTTCGATTGAGATAATTTACCTTGACTTGAAAGTTTTGATTTTTTTTACAATCGATTTGAAATGTAACTGAAAGCATGATGGAACATTGGAGTAGACAACATATCAGAAATCGGTCGCTGTCTGAGACAAGCAATGATGAATGCTTCTTTAATTTCAATGATTGACCTTATATTTTCGTAAAATATATTACTTCCATTCCTATTTTTCATTGAGTCGTGAGAATGAAGATTGTTTTTATCAAACAATTCCCATTTTGTGATTTGTCTCTATACTTTCAATTTTACATCTATGAATAATGTTTCTCCCAGCCGTATGATCCACGATTCGATTTATAACTGAAATTAATTTCACATACAGAACGTTACAATAATGACAAACATTGTGAAATACTACACCTTGAATTTTCGAAAAGTAGCCTTGTTACAAACAAAAAGACACTTAAAAACTCATTTGTAGAAAACTTCAATTTCAGAATAGAAGTAACTTCCTCGTCTATCGCTTTGGTGATTATGTGTTCACGTCTTGAAAGGAAATTAGGTTTGCATGGATCTAATGATGTTTTTCCTCCAATTTTTCCATGACACTCTGTTCTCTGTACTGATTTGTGTAGGTATTTGCTGGATGTTCATCATATTCTTCTGTACAAAATTTGGACTGTCCTTAAAACATGCAGAGCTGAACCTGTTTCTTTGTTGTATTTTCTACAGCTAATGTATTAGGAATCACGTATCAAAAGGTAAGACCTCGTTAGTATTCAGCTCTCACAAGTTTCGACTTCTGAGAGTTATCGTTCGTAGGAGGGCGACAGCTGGTTAACGAAAAAACATATTTTAACAGAATAATGTCTCCGTTATACACCTCTTTTTCCAGTACGAATGGTATGGTAATATGTGATATTTCTCATTGATTGTTTTCCTGATCTGGTCGAATACTAACTCCTCTGCTTATTCAGGGTGTACATTCTTTTCTTTTCACGTTTTTTCTTCCGTCTTTTCATAACACTCATTCCCACAATTTTCTACCTTGTACTAGTTTGTAAATGGATTTTGTTGGATATTCATCTTATTATTCTGAATATAATTATTTGGACTGAGAAGAGGTTATAACATCTAAGTTATCTATGTTTCGACATCGACCGTGGGGCGGGAATTGCACTCTGTCTTTCACTGCAGCTTTCACTGCAAGGCAGCAAGTTAACACCAGAGCCCAAAAACAAAAAATTGAGATCCAACACCAGTCAGCGATGTTTCAATCCGCTGTAGGTCTCATCAGTGGTGCTAGATTGTTTTTGGGCTCTAATATCAAATTGTAGACAATGGACGAATTTCGTTCGGCGGCCAATGTCGAAGCTTGGTTTTGAAATGGTCCGCTTGGTTCATCTTTGATATTCGTGGATTGAATCTTTCGTTGGTCCAATTGTGGAGATGTCATCGCAACCATCAACTCAGACTTGCCTCTTGAGGATAGTTGAGTTCAGCAATGCATTGGTGATTTAGTCCAGCACCTTTGTTTTTCGGGTCCGGTGTCAATAATTTGGAGTGTCCATAAAACATGATAAGATGTCTGTGTCAACACTGTTGCATTGCCTACAGCTAAGGTCACCGTTATACTGCCCTATTCATCAATTTACCTACGGTAAATGCCTTATCATCACGTGTAATAGTTTTAATCGTCCTAATTGTTTCCAAAAATTTCGGAACAGCAAGCAAAATGAGGGTAACAATAAGTCAAATGTAAAATGTTTCTCTCAGAAGAGGATTTTTCATCTATACAAAATATAATGAAAACGTGTTTTTCTCCCTATGATGAATTCGCATATACCATCGAAGATGTCTGCCGCAGTAGAAGACGAAATATTCGGTACTTCAGGATCCATTCGAAAAAGGTCTACTAACCCAGATTTTTTTCTTTTTAATTGTAACACCTCTAACAACACGAAACAAAAACCTCTAACCCTACGTTACATCTTCTATTGCAATATAAAATTTATTAGGATGCAAAATTTATTCTTGTGATAACTGTATTATGCTTTGATCACCGAGTGTACCATACAACATATTGCCTGCCAAACCTATCTGCAGTGAATGTAAAATAAAGAATTGAGACATGATTGACCCAGAACGAAAAATCTTTAGAGATAATTTCAAATAGAAGATCTTAACAAAATGAATTGAAGGTAAAGATCAACACCTCAAAAATTGTACAAGGAACGCTACTGAAAACTATTTCCCTTTCACTCCAATTTATCGTCCCACAAAAGTGTTGTTTAATTACGGATGTCAGAGTAAATTGACCACCGTACCTATTGGTTTTTCTGTTAACCAGTCGAAGCAGTGTTTACATTGATTAGGAAGGCTCTTCAAGAATGAAGTTTATTCTGAAGTGTCACGCGAGCTTAGAATACTTTAGGGATAATAATATAGCTCGAAATTTTCCGACTATAAAACTATCAATAAATACGAATAGATCTGAAGATTACTACCGTCAAAGGTTCCTTATATGGGCTTTCATTTTTTGTAATCAGCCTTGTATGTGATTTTCGAGATTTAGAACACTAACAAGAAGCTGACTAGTTTTCTAAATAGATATTTCAAAAATTATTTAACTATTCAATATTGTTATGTATTGCATATGTGGAAAAACTCCGTCAAGTAAAAGAAAGCCCTTAACTCGAAGCTTCGACCTATTTGGAATGCATGCCAGCATCATCACCCAATGACCATTTCTCACAATCGTGGATGAGTGATCATTGGATACGAGAATTGTGTGCCATGAGAAGACGTAGCAATAGCCTTCTGCATTCGTTCGTCTGAGATTTCTGCCATCTCGAGGCAAAAAGGTATGATCAGAGAGTAATGAAGTCAGTATTTCACCAAGAATTCTTATAATCAGAACATAAACATACAAACAAATAGATATATCATTACTAATATAGAAAAATAACCCGCTGATTTTATTGCATCCGGGAATCTTGTTCTCTGTGTAGAGTAATGATCTACAGGCAGTCTTCTATAAGTATGTGCCCACCAAGTTCCTGTTCGGAAGTAGGGAAAAATAATCCTGATGATTTTATTTTACAATATTTCATTTTTATATAATTGTTACTTACCAGTGCATTGCGTATTGCATTTCTTTTTTTTTTTCGATACATTTTGGGGGCGTTCCAAAATCATTCACAAATGATCACCCCTCTTCCTTCACAGAGGGTATCGTTGCATCCGAAAATCTTGTTCTTTGTGTAGAGTAATGGTCTACGGGCAGTCTTCTTTATGTATGTGCTCGCCAAGTTTCTATTTGGAAGTAGGAAGCGTGTCAATTCTCGAAGGGCTAATTGGAAGAAAAATTAAACGAATGGTCTGATAGGAATATAATTTTACTTTAACGAGGAATGCACTGGGCTCATTAATTGTGATTTCAATAAATTCGACAGTAACTTTCACAATGGTATTCAATATCTTCCAGAGCTTAATATAACGACAGCTGCCATGGTAGATCGCTTGTGCTAGATATTCCTCGACAGCAATTGCAGCAAATATTAGTTCAGTTATCTGTGGCGATGATTAGATATCTGGGAAGACACTGTGATATTTAACGCACATATTTTTGTGTAATAGATAATAAATAAGTTGCTACTCATTTTGTTTTTCCAAAATTTACGTTATTTAGAAACAGTAAACAGCAATTTATGTCTAAAAATTTTCTGTACTACATAAGTAATAATCATTTCTTCATACGAAGTACCATTGCTTTCAAATTACTGTGGTTATTGATCGTTTGCACTGAATAATGAGTACACGAAATATTACCGCTCAACTAAATAATGATGAACATCATTATATAGTACCCGGGAAGTGAATACTATTTTTAACATACAAATTGATCAAACATTTTTTGAAATTATTGATATTTGACTTAGCCCGACATCTGCTGTGGAGTAGCTCCATCAAATGAGTAAGAAAATATATCGATTAGCAAGGGTTTTGTTGATTACAGGTTTCGGTTAAGTTGTCGTGTCATGGAAACCTAAAATGACTCATATTATACAGCTCATACACATGTAATTTTCATTAATTTTACTCTTTGACACATTTTAATCCATGTATGGAAAACATTTGATTTCTATTGAAATATTCAAACACATGCAGTATGAGGAAACAATAACTATGTAGAACGTATATAAATAACATTTTATTGTGAGATTTTCATTCATTAACAAATTACAAAATTTATTTTTTTTGCATAGGACGCAATTTTGTTTTTTAGATATCGAGTGGTGTTATTGTAAAGTTGGATCAAAGTTTGTGAGGTCGCAACCCTATAGTCCCACGGCCGTCCTCTTGGAAAAGAACCAGGTGGTTTTTTGGTTCATCTGACAAACTATTGTTCGTATAGAACATTTTTCGTTGCTAATTAAATTCTCTCAGAATCATCGACATTACAATGTTGTTATTTCATTAGTTATGGATGTAGTGTTTATCACGGGGTATTCCTAGTAAGCATTTTCCACGGTTATTACTCCTTTCGCCTTCACAGTTCTGGTTTTATAATTTCCATCAAGGTTTTTCACAAGTATAACAATCACTCAAGATGGAATACACGGAATACACTCTAAAATCTAAATGCTTATCACAAAATTTGAAATTGTTTCCACAAAACTCAAAATCCTGTCCAATCAAAACCGCGTCCAGAAAATTTAAAATACTTTTCACAATGGTTCAGGGCGAAATACGTAGCACAACTAGAAGAAAATGTTGAAAGAGAGCTGCTCCTTCCAAGGACGCGTACCTTAGTAATAATAGTAGACAGATGTTTTTTCCCTCAACGGTTACTTCGGCCTTTCTGAACAACACAGAATTCCCGGAAATGTACACTCCGATTAGAAATTATTGTAAAATCCAAAAAAATTATCAAAATTTTTGTGGTGGAGGGTCAGTTGACATCGAATGATAGGCAACATTTTAAAGATAATAATCAAAATTATCCTTATGGAAACAATGAAAATATGATTGAACATTATGTCTAATCATTTATAAAAATATATACTTATGAGTATTGGAGAATAGTAGGTATTAGTTTCGCAGAGCTGTAAAACCTCAATAAATAAATAAAATTGAGAAAGTTCTTGATGAAACGTATTTCTTGAAAATCATTCAACGATACTTTTCTGACTGATGTAAGTTTTTTGTGAAATGACCAGAAAAAAGTTATAACAACCAAATAAAATTTGTTCCAAAATATTCATTCATTTTCATTTATAACTTTTTTATTGTTTGTCGAATAAGATGTCATCGTCAATGTTACTGCAAAGATAAATAAATCTATTGATGAAAAAACTCCAATACTGGGTATATTTGTTGATCTTAGAAAGGCATTCCATACAGTTTATTGCCACGAGAAGCTGATGAAGGTGTTGGAGAGCATTGGTTTTAGAGAATTAACATATGACCTCATGAAAAGCTATTTAAAAAATAGAAAACAACACATGAAAATTGATTATAGTATTAGATATGGTTAGATACGGAGTCCCCCAAGGAACATTTCTCGTACCAATACTCTTTAACATATATATCAATGACTTATTCAGAATCGATACGGAGGGACACGTTGTGAGTTTTGCTGGTGACACATTTATATTACACAAAGTAGCTGACTGGTACAAACTTAAAACAGTTGTTGAGAAAGACTTTGGTTAAGTCTTCTCACTGTCAACTTCAGCAAGACATACTTCGTACCCTTCTCCTCCTATCCTAGGTACCTGCCATCTTACAAGATACTGAATACCATGAATCAAAATACATCTTTCGAAATATCAGCAAAATCCCATATAAAATATGTGGGTATTCCTCCTTGATAGCAACTTGAAATGGAATACACAAATCAATAAACTTGCAATAAAAATTAGATTCACACTACACAAATTCAAGTATCTGAATAAAATACTAGATCAACAGCAAATGAGAAGCTTGTATTAGGCGCTAGCGAAAAGCCACATACGTTATGGAATAATAGCATGGGGCTCCGCTACTAATAATAATATGAACCCTTCAGGAAGAATACAAAATCGCCCGGTCAAATTAACATACTCTGTTAAAAAAATCCCAATCATCTTCTCAACTGAAGAACTATAGGTACAAAAACAGGTCACCTTGACATGAGACAACTATACTTTCTGAAAACTGTTAGATAGATAGATAAATAGATATCACTTCATTTCCAGGTGTACATCTAATTACAGGAAATGTTGAAGAATATATACAGAAAAAAAATATACTGAAAAAAAAACATTCAATTCGGTTAAATTCACATATTACACATTTAATTAACAAATTAAAAATTGATATTAATAATATAAATAAAATAATATAATTAGATTCAATTGACATATTATACATAAATTATCATGAATTGACATAAAATAATTGAAAAATCATGTAAAAAAAAAGAAAAAATAAAAAAACTTTGAATGAAAGGTTCTATGCAAGATACAATCCTTGATAGAGTTCAAAGAGTTTCCACTAATTTCACACATGTTACATTTTAAATTGAAATTATAACACATCAAATTTACCGGTGCTTTGAGATTCACATTTGTTCCACTACTCTGACAATGAAATGTTTTCTCGTATTTTGAGTTAAGGCGTGGTACATAAAAATTGCAAGACAACACTTTTAGAAAGCTAACTAAAACTCCCAGACCACACTAGAAATAGACAGAACACCTATGTAATACCTCGGTCACGCAAAAATACCTTACAGTATAGGTAGTTTCGTTTACTTAGGTCCAAAATTTAAAAGCGTCATTCCAACCGACTTGAAATTGATTAATGCCCAGAAACTTTTCATCTCCAAACTAAAGAGGTGGATTAAACAAACATCGAGACTGAGAATCCATCAATTTGTTGATGTTACAAATATCCACTACTTATGTGCAGAAAGCGACAATTAATAAAAAACCGACTTTATCATTATATGTATGTGTTGAATAGTTTGTATATGTTATCAAAATTATGTTCCTGCTAGTATGTGATATTGAGCCAAATTGCCTAAAATGAAACAGAAAAGTGTATTTATTATATTTGGGAAAAGGTTACTTCACCATTTTCAACGACCTTCCTTTAGTGGTTACTGCAATTTATTCCTTCACCATTCACCATTTATATGTAGGTATATGTACATTTTCAATGTAACTAACCTTATTTGTCAAATGAATGATTATTATTATGAATTTTCCGCAAGAACTGTCATTGAACACCACCAACAAAGAATACAAGGCCACAGAAACTCAACCCACAAAATCAAAATTCTCTTCTGTTACGTATTCTGTGACAGAACCCATGTTCCTATAATTATAATATTGAATAACTGGAAGGATAACATGGTTGGTCGAAAAGAAACATTCTGTTACTAAGGTAACATCAGGAAGAACACTGTTCCAAACAGATCTGTATATTAAATTGTTCACAATTCATTCCAGTTCAATGTTGTTGATAATAAAGACTTTCCTCCTAATACCTCTAGAACTTGGATCCTATGAGATTCATAATATGAAACCTAATACCAGCGTTGAGTTTGGAACGTGCGCCAACCTTTGTAACTGTCTAAAACAAGATACGCAACTGTGTTTGATAAAATTTATAACATCTCATTTTCTCTTGCCTTCCTCTTTCTCCTTCGCCTGTATCCCTAATAAATAAATGTCAGAGAGTGGGTGTATAGGGTGATATAATATCAAGAGAAGTTACAATCACGTGGGATGGAAATATTTTTCTAGGGATATTCGAATTTTCCATATGGAAGTAGCCGTTCGTAAATCTTGAATTTGATTACAGAAGAACAAAAAACTTTCACGAGTTTATTATCGCCCTCCATCATTGGAGAGATGATTTGAAAGGTCATAGATGTTTCATCACGATAATTCTCAACAAGTAATATCCATTCAGATTTCTCCAATGCGAGGAATTATAACGGAACGTTATTTTGACAACAATTGGATTTTTAAAGACAATACTTACCCCAAACAATGGATATACTACTGTGAAAGATTCCATTGAGGGCTCATATTTTGATGTCTAATGGAATGATACCCGTAGTTTCAGATGTATTCCTGATGACTCCTACTACAATAATAATCTTTATTCAATCCTTACAGATCACATATAACATGATATAGGATACGTCACAAATAAACATGAAAACCATGTCATGGTAAACACATTAACAATTAACAGTAATAAAATATTACTATAAAATAGATTTGTACACATATACTTAAAATCATTTATTCATACACACAAGCAAACACATTTTCATTTTGCATCAAGAAATTCTTCGGTACTATAGTAACATTTAACTTGCAAATATTCTTTCAATTTTGATTTGAGAGTTTTTACTACGTTGCTTTTTCAGGTTTGCGGGAATAGGATTGAAGAACTCTATACCTCTATACGGGGGGCTTTTTCATAATATGATGAGCTGTGTACAGGAAGTCTGATGAGGTCTCCATTTCTAGTTGGGTGATCATGGCACTGAGAAACTGTTTGACAGATCTCCACATGTTGCATAAATGACATTATACATTTGAAAATATAAATACATGGAACTGTTAAAATTTTATATTTTCGAGAATATGTTCGACACGACATCTGGTTTCAGACTGAAAATGAGTTGAATAATTCTTTCTGGGGAAACAGATATTCTACTTGAATTGCAGGAGCATCCCCAGATGTTGATGTTATATGATATGTGGGAAAGGATTAGAGCATAACATACATTGATAAGTATTGGTATCAAACATATTTTTCAATTGCAATATAGCATAATAACCTGCGTTCCCTTTTTCGCTTATGACATCAATACTATTTTCCCAACTCATTCCAATATCTATATAATTCCAAGGAATTTCGTAACATGAAAAAGATGAATAGTACTATTTCTGACAGCCACTTGAAAACCAGTGTCACAGATTTCCATCTAGAATGAAAATCCATACAAACTGTTTCATCTGCATTTACTATTAAGAAATTTCTCTCACACCAATTCATGAATTCTACTGCTGAATCATTGAGTTTTTCTATACATTTTCAGGACAATCTGAATCAGTGACCAATGTAGTATCATCTGCGTAGAGAACTACAGAATCTGAACTAATATGGTCAGGTAGATCATTTATAAATGAGCGGTTCCAGAATCGATCCTTGAGGAACTCCCAGGTCCATCTCATAATACTCAGATTCATGATCTCCGATTCCAACTGAAATTTTTCTGAAACGCATGTATGACATCCACCATGATAAGAAATTTCCACGAAAACCAGGGAAATACAATTCACTTTCGATTATCTTCAGGTCAATAATATCAAATTCTTTCGATAAGTCGAAAAAAGTGCTCCCGCATAATTCTTTCCATCTAGCGAGTCGTAGAAATATTTAAAAAACTTGTATGAAGCCCTTTCGGTTGACTTGCCTCGACAGAAACCATGCTGATATTTTTACAATATTTGACACTTGGATAAAAATGAGTACATTTTATTATGAACACACACACAACTTTCAAATAACTTCCCGATATTGGTGGGAATTTTGAGAAAATCTGGAAAAATCTCTGATTTAAGGGGTAATTTATAATATGTGCTGATGGTTTGGCGACATATTGAGCAATTTTTTAACGACCTCCGTATAGATGCAGTCTATTCCGACAGAACTGGTGTTTTTCAATGAGCTAATCGCATCCATGACGTCAGAGTCTGATACATTGTGGTATAATTGTTCATCTTTTTTAAACTAAAGTGATTGTAGACAGCTATTTTTGCATTGCTTGCACAAAAACTGCCGAAAGCATTCGCAACGATTATTTTATCTCCAACGATGTCATCATTTATATTAATATTATAACTAAACTTGTTTTTTGTTTTTCCTGTTTTTTTCCTCACAATTTCCCAAATTTGTTTCTGTTTCTGATGGTGACCCAAACCTAATTTGTTTTGATAGTATGCATTTTTTCTATGATTAAGTGATCTCACATAGGTTTTTTAAATTGTTTATAGACTTCGCTATTTTTCAAGTTCTCTCTCATAGAAATGATATCATTATTGAACCTTCCTTTCGCAATAGTCTTTCCTTTATTTTTTTCACAACCATTGGACATGTTGAATCGATTAGATATCGAATTATATTCACAAAATTGTCATAAATTTTGTGGATATTGTCACAAATCTTGTTGTCAATAACAAAAAGTGACGATGTTATATTTTCCGAAATCAAGAAAGAAATTATAGGGGAAATTGCTGAGAATAACAGGCATATCTGTTTAAATCTTTTTCTGTTCTGTTCAACCGTTAACCAGCTGTTGCACCCTTACGAATGACAACCCCCAGAAGTCGAAACTTGTGCGTGCTAAGGACTAACGAGGTCTTACCTTTCAACGTGTGATTTTTAACGCCGTTGCAGAATCTTTCCAGCTTCAACTAGATGAATTCTCTCGAGAAAAATATCTTGTCGAGGTTGGGATCAAACCCACGACTTCCGATCGTGAGTCGGGCGCACTATCACCGCGCCAATTCCGCTACTATATATGAAACTCTATTGATAATTCTGACTGGTCCGAATTTTTTGGGAATTTACCGTGAAATCGACTTCCGAAACTGCTTGTACTTTCAACGAAACTTTTTTTTCACCCCATCATTATCAAAAACGAAACTTGAAACAGCTCGGAAGAGGGAATGGTGAGTTTTTCCCAACGATGGACAGATCTATGCGTGCGTGTCACTCGAGACTGGTACATGTTGTTTAGGAACCGAGAAAATCGTACTGCAAGTATCCTTTTTTTTGGATGCAAATCATCATGAAACATATGAATCTGATGATTGATGATATATGACAGTTCGATTTAGCTTCAAGTTGCTGCAACATCAATGTTTTCTGATTTTGATCACTTACAAAAAACATAATGACGATGATTGAATTTTAGTGATGAACTGTCTCTCACTGATAAACCTCTATATTTTCTATGAAATAAACTGGAATCCGTTCCACACTCGAATAATATTCTTTCCAATTACTTCCTGACAACAAAATGAGCCCTGAATATTTCTATTTCTCACCATTAGTATGAACATTTGGAAGTATATCTCCAGACATCGTTAATCATATCAATATCACAACCATTCATCGTATCCTTGTTAAATGATTCCAGGTCTTCGAGGAGCTCATCTGCTTCTCTTTGGATGATCCCTCTCACAATAATCAATGGAGCGGTGTATTCAGTAGGGCAATATCCAGAACCATTTGTCATGCTTGGCACAATGTGATCTGAAGATTTTCTGTTTATTAGGGGATGATAATTCATCTGCTGTGGATGGAAATGTTAACAAAGGGGCTAATTGATGGAATTTTGAGGAGATTGTAGTTAATTTTACAAAAGTGATGGAAGCATTCCTTCCTTTCGGACTTTCAGAAATACATCTTTTCATGATTACCCATGATTAGTATTGACTTAGAGGTTGCTTGTTTCGTCCTTTCATAGTAATAATGATATAATATTATATTATATTATAACTTCATTCATTCATTCATTTGGAAGGTTTCACACAACATAATAATAATAATGATAATATGTGAATGCAGAACCGCTTGCTTCGCATAACAGAAACAATAGAATTTCAAGAATTTGGTAAAAGACAGTTGAAATATACAGGTATAAAGTTGAATCTATAGAATCATCGATAGTAAAACAGAAATATTAGAGTTGAGAGATAACTATCGTAAGTGGCAATTTCAGTTACACAACGTAAAGTACCAAATAAAAGTAAAAATTTTGAATACATGGAAAGATTAATACATACCTACATACTGGTGTGAAAAATAATTGGAACACAATAAATATATAATAAAGTGTGTGTGTGGTTTCCTAATTGAATTGTTAGAATCATGTTTATTGAATTCAAATATTTTTTTCTGTCAACAAAGTCGGAATCTACTATTCTAGGTTGAGAAAAAATGAAAAGTCTGAATTATTTTTGTACAAGTGAATCATTCGGAAAGTACAAAATTTCCCAGAAAAAGTATTATACAGTTTCGGAGCCAGGTAAATATATGATTGCTGGAAAATTTCTTTTTGTGTCCGTAATATAACATGATTATTTTTTCTGCGGCTGTTGTATAAATGTGTCCACAGAGCAAAATTTCTGCTCTTATGGTAATAGATGATAATATTATAGTAAAAGAGTTGGCGAATATCAAAAACTTGTGCTTCGTTGAACAGAGTTTTAGTTGAATAATGAGGCGGTTTAGTCAATAATAATATCAGAAACCTTCTTTGGATCACCTCAAGAGGGTGAAGGTGCGTATGGTAGGTTCCTCCCCAACAATCGATTTCTTAGCTCAGGTGACTCGCTACAAGTGCATGGTACAAAATGTTGATGTTGAAGTTCGTTAATATTCTTACCAAAAATTTGAATTTATAAAGTATGCAGCACAACTTATTACAAGCATACTAAATATGAGCATCCCATTCGAGATGTGAATCCACTATTACCCCTAAGTATTTTACCTTAATATCGGGAAGTATATTGATTAATTTTCAGTTGTGAAAAACAAGATTTGTTGGAACTTTTGCAACTGAAAAGTATATTGTGAGTTTTTTCCGGATTCACTGTCAGTAATAGAGTCAATTTTTAATCAAAACCAGCCTTCCTGTGGCACAGTTCAGTGCTATGAATGGGATTGACACACTCATTCATTATAAGTTTCTGCCCTTTTGAAATTGGTGCAAGCAACCCTTCATTCAAAACATCATTCTAACTCTTCTCATGTGTATAGCATGGATATATGTTTTATCCATATAAAATATTGTTCGACCTTCTTCACGGTATTTCTTCATGTCTGAGGAAATCTCTTCGCAACTGCTGAATCGCCAGTTTTTCCAATTTATTTTTTCGTTTTCCTCCATCTGACCCCTATTATTTTCATTACACTACTCAGAGACTCATAAAATCCCTTGTAATCATTCTCGTCGAAGAATTTTTCAAGTGGTGGACCTATCGACGAAGAAGACCCTTGTCGAAATCATCAAAATCTTACACCCGCCGCGTTTACACAACGCTCTTGAACTTTCTTCAGGTCCGTGATTATGCCATTATCAGCTACTTGTTGCATGAAAAAAAGGACATTAGCAATCACTTCTCTTGCTTGACCACACAAAATTTTTTGTTTCAATTCCGATTCGAATGCCATTTTCTTTGAGCACAGACTTTTGTCGTATACTATACTTCACCGAAGTGGACACTACAAGATAGTCGTTAAGACTGAGCTTCGATCGTCTTTAGGGCTTTTCTATCACGCGCATCGAACAAATTAGTTTTTTTCAAAATTTACCAGATTTTTACAATCATCTTCGTTTCAGCTTTGAGTAATTTATATTCTAGAAAATTATTCTATCCGGAGATTCTTTTTTCACCAGATGCTTACTTAGTTAGCGAAACGCGCTTCGAAAGACAGAATTTTTGTTCTGGTGAGGAAAAAGTGTTATCAATAGATTCATTCTACGACGGAGATTCAAAATTTTTATCATCAGGAGTATTAGTATGAGTGTTACATATTTGTGATTAGTGTTTGTGATTAAATTACTCAAAAAAAATTACGAAATTTCATGGATCAATTCAGGGAAATGATTTGTAATAGATGGAAACCATTTAACCTGATAATCCTAAATATGATTTCAATTATTGACCAGTGATTAAAATTCATGTTCATCACATCGCGGACTTGATGTAATTATAATACAGATACAAGAAAATATGTGAAAGCCTCTTTAACGATTTTTCCAGATTACGAGCAGATTTACCGCTTCGTTTTGCCCTCTCTGTTCCGGAAGCTCAACTAAGTACTTACTCAACGGAATCTTCAGGCGAAGGTTCCTGCTTTCTAACCCTATTTAGGTTTATTTCTTGTATATTATTTTGTGAAAGACTTAGTAGAGGGAAATATCTGATCAGATGCCCTAATAATAGTTGGCGAACAGCCAATCCGTATTATCAGGAGGCGAAATCTGGAACGAGGGACGAAATAGTTTGTATGGGAGTTATTCGACTAGAAAACGTTCTGATTATTGAAAATATCTCAGCAGACTTTTTGCTTCCATATTCGTTCAGGAATGGGGTGGAATGCTATTTCGCTCGGTTAAACCAGATGTTTCTTCGCAATCCGTGAAAATTTTCAAGAATTTTTCTACAGGTGAATGGCTTCGAATTTATGCATGTGAAACCGCTTTCGCTTTCACTGATTTCTAGGCGTAAAATAATATTCTCTGGTGTTGGTCAAAAAGTTTCCAGGTTTTTTTATAGAACGTTAAACACCAATGATAATAACACGAAGAATAGAATAGTGGATGAAATGACTGTAACTCATGGTTCATCAGGTGTACCTGAAATAATCGTTTGTCGGATCGAATGAACACTTACCCCATGAGTGTGGTAATTGAACATTCCGATGCTATTTCAAAATGAATCAGGGCTTCATAGGAGGGAGCAATCAGGGTGAAAATAAAGAGATTTTTACATATTTCGTATATAGTGCATTTCTTTCATGTCCCCCCCTTTATTTCTTGAACGGGTCCATTCAAAAAATTGAAATTTGGGATAATGAAATAAATGCATAAAATTCACAGATGAAGCTTTCAAGATGGCGACTGGGCGTCACCAGGGAAAATAATTTAATGGGAAGAGGGGTCTTGTGAGACATCATTTTCAAGATCCTGACGAATACTTCATAACCCTAGAATATGAAGACAATATCTTCATCTACTAAAAATGGCGGAACATTTAAAAATTTTCTAAAGACAAACACATTAATATAGATATTCCTAGAAATATTTCTTTTCATCTGCCATATGGCAAATCCAACACCCCGATTGGGTTTGTTGAGTTATTTTTTGTTTATAAAAACGACAAAAAATGTCAGTACGACAATAGCATCATTGTTCAGTTAGAATATTTCATAATAAAAGGCCCTAGGTCATCCTCCATTCCAGAAGAACAGCAAGTACAAATAATTGGTGAGATGGTAAAATCCTGAACAGTCTACTTTTTCCGTCGCGAATGTTTGTGAGGTGCCTCCTTATACTGTGTGGAGACTTTTGAAGAGGAATAGGTATCTTCCATACAAAATTAAAATGGCGTAACAATGCCAGTTTGACTAGCTTCTCTTTCTCTCACGCATACGTCAGTGGAAGGCAGGCTCCCCCTCTCCTGTCGAATAGACGCTCAGTGTGCGTTAGACATATACTGTTGACAGTATTATGAAAATTAAACCAGCAAGCACGTTATTCTTTCATTATTCGAAACGTGTTTTGAAAATGATATAAATTTTGTGTATGTATATTATTAGTATCAATATTTATTCCTACAAAAGTAACAATTGGCTTATGATAGCTATAATATAAGTACATACACAAAACAATTAATGAAATTTTTTATCAATGAGTAACCTTTCTTTACATTATCGTTATAATATACGTCAAATGTGAGTAATAACCTGAGATTTTCTCAAGTTGAACAATTTCAACATTAAAAAGTTCAAATCTAGATTAATTCAAGTTATCAGTTCTGTCGGGCGTTTTGGGACGCACAGGTTTTCGCTACATCAATTGATTCCTTCCTTTCTTTGAAAAATTTCCAATTTTTTTTGTATAGAAATGGAGAAGTAGAAACATATTTTCTTTTCAAAATAATAATAAATTCTGAAAATATATCCCTTTCAATTCAAACTCCAACAGGTATTCCACCAGAATACTGGTCTGAATTTTGAAATGAAATTTTTTCACCTCAGTTTATAAAGGCGTTTCTTCAACTGACAATAATATTAATATACACGTACACCAATATAAATTCATCAAAAAGCATGCAATTATATAAATCTCTTGTAAGTAGTTCTTTGAATCTTGATTATCCCAAAAAAAGCGGTATAAACCACAATTTTCAACAACACGTTAACAAACATGAGCGAAATATGATGAAATTATATTTCTCAACTAACACAAGGCTTATGGAATTGGTTTGAGGTTATATGTCACTCTATGAAAATCAATTGAACTGTAAAACCCTTTCGTGAATACTGGCGAGATACATCAAACTGTTGATTCAATCTATTTACGCTTCATGTAAATTGCAGTAGGTTTTTTATTTGACCTGACGTTTCCACGTATCACAAGCATTTACCTGGACATGATTTGAATGTATTGATTGCATATCAAAACATCGAAGACTTTGTTTTGACAAACAATGGCCAACCGAGCCATTGTACAGTAAATATTGATTTTCGCCATTCTCATATATAAGTGATCAATTTTTTGTGGTGGGTTGAATTGCATGTCATTTGTTTTTAATTCTCTGAAAAATGAGACTTGGTAGATTTCAAAGTATGTCGTGAATTGAAAAAAAAACATATGGTGTGTTTTGGGATGCCAGACAGAAGTAATAACTTAAACTTATCTAAGTTGAACTATTTAATATCGAAATTGTTCACCTTTAGAAAAGCTTAGGTTATTACTGAAATTTAATGTATATCAATATTATAATGTGAAGATAGGTCATTTATTACTGAAATCTTTCATTGATTATTTTGTGTATGTACATATATTATCTCTACCATAAGCAAATTGTTACTTTTGTAGGAATAAATCATGATACTGATAATCTACATACACAAAATTATGAAACCTCACTTTCATTTGTAACTAACGTTATCGCAGTTTCGTCCTACAAAGAAATTTTCAAACTGATGCATTATACTTAATGCTGAAGTTAGATTCTATTGTGGCTGAATCTCAAATAAGCAGTAAAATATAGACGCTGCGGCGGTAGATTTGTTGAATGCTTGTTATGTATCATATTATATTATTGAACTAACTTTTTGTTAGGAGATTCTGTATCGTTCTGAGGATCACTTTCCCCTTATTCTATCAAAATTTTCATAATCACTTTCAAAAGCGATGACAGTTTCACTGTCAATAGTATGTCACACGACCGCACACTCAGTACTGAGTCATGCAAAGGCGGGAGAATTGTTTGTCCGAGACACAGCGCTAGCCGCCACTATGTGGTAGAGTGAGGAGAAAGGGAAACCAGACTGACTGGCGCCGTATCACATCACGTAATGAAGCGGTTTAGTCTCCCGTAAGAAGTTATCACTTCAAAAAGAGTGTAACGAATATCAAAGTTGTTACTTCTTTGAGAATTAGTTAGTGTGAGACATAAAGAACTGCTGAGGGTTAATATCCAAAAGAGTTTGACAGTAATGTACTTGATTCGAGAGTTTTCTTTCGGCTGCTTCCAGCTGATAATATTGTAATACCACAAACTCAGTCATGAAAATTACTCCAATAATATGTTATATTACAACTATTTTTGCAACTATACCATTGTTCCAATATTGTAGGCACTGAATTTTCAGAAATGACTGACGTTTTTGCCTTGATATGTCTCTTGCAGT
The DNA here is from genome assembly GCA_015342045.1 of Leptinotarsa lineolata. Taxonomy (NCBI): domain Eukaryota; kingdom Metazoa; phylum Arthropoda; class Insecta; order Coleoptera; family Chrysomelidae; genus Leptinotarsa; species Leptinotarsa lineolata. The sequence continues at coordinate 5,630 of WOGR01000260.1, read as the reverse complement.
GGCGGTGGAAGATTGATGATGAAATATGTAGAATCAGAACTTTGACAACAGTATTTTCGTTTCAATGCAATAATATTTGTGACAATTTAGTGCCTACTATTATGGAATTGCGTTACAACAATGGCAATTACTGGCTGGGTATAACATAAATCATTTATAAGCCAACAGTGAAATAGGTTATATATATTTTTCTATTTACCATCCTCTGTTTCCATTTTCTCAATGTTCAAATGATCCGTTGGGGAATAACTCTTCCGTTGAAAGTCATTTCCGCTCCTTAACAGGATTGAACTTTTTCATTTCATTCATTTATCCGTGTATTGAGTTGAAATCGAAAGAAATGATCATCATTTGATTGTTTCCTCAGAAAATAATGTAGATTCCAGAAACTGTTTTAACTGTTAAAACGGTTTCATACTATTTTCTCGAAGAATTGGAGATATATTTATGAACCCTTCAGTCGTTTTTTAACAGATCAATCGATCTCCGAAATAAGTTAAAGATCAAATCCGTAGCTTATATTTATTAGCTATTATTTAATAGCAATTCGATAAAAAAAAATTGAATATTTCTTTCAGTTTCATTATATTTCATAACTTATAACTTGATGAATAAGCAAATACATCAATGGACCTTCAAATGGGCCTGAAACCAATATTATCTACAAAATACCATGTGAGAAAGTATATATAGGGCAAATAGGTAGGTATCTGAAATAAAGAATGACTGAACATAGCAGGGATAGCAAAAATATACAGAACCTACTGAAAAAAAAAAGAAAAATCCTACTAGCCTTGCAGAACATTGTAAGTCACCCCTCCATACTTTTGATTTTAATTCAGTCAGTATTATAGGACAACAGACGATATTGAAAAAAAATACTTTTGAATGAAATGATGGAAGTTACAAAGCATGGAAGGAAATGTGTTAACAAAAGGTCGGATTTCGAAAATTTATACGCCTCATATTTTAATCTGATAGAAAGAAATCAAACAATAATTCTGAATCATCAACAGACAATTTTTTCCATCCAATTACAATTCTCATTTCTTTCATGGGCCCTTTTTGCATTATGAAGAAACGATTCACCTATAGTTCAGCTTGTTAATTTCTTCGTGTTTGTGTCAACGTTTTTTGTGAATGAATACATACACAGGATTCTGTAAAGTGTTCAAAGCGTTTCAATTTTCAACGATTGTTGTTTTACATAATTTATTTCGTTTTCAACAAAACTACATTCTTGATTTCCCTTCCAATATGCATGTCTTGTACTTATACTTCAGAGTTCTGAAGGTGAAACAGTAAAGTTTCGAAACACCGACAAGTTAGCAGTTGGTTTTCTTCAACATTTCTTCCGAATTGTTCAGTGACCAAATATCCGCTAAATTATTTTTCAATCATAACCAAATATCTCATAGTTCAAATTGAATATACGTTTCAGTAACCCTATATATTCAACTCATGTCCTGTTTCATGTGCTCCTTTCATCCCAATGTGTTCACAATTTGTGAGCTTTGAAATCACTGGTCTCCTTTTGTTTACAAATCATTTTGAATTCAATGAACTTTCACTCATAGTTTCAGTAGCTTCATCTTCTTGCCAGGCAACTTTAGTTTGAACAATTCAAAAACTATTTACAGAGGAATCGATAAGAATTTTCACAAAAGCTCAAATAATGCATATAAAAACTGTGAGCCATAATTAGTTTTAACCGTATCGAATAAAATATTCCCAATACGACGTTGTATACCCTCAAAAAATATTCTGTAAGATGCGGTCAGAATGCGAACGATGGTAAATAAAAACCGTATTTTATTAAATCATAATCCAGGTAATAAAAAGGTAGAGCAATAAATATGAGAATTAATCAACCAGACCCTAATCCCACGAGACCATGTTCGGGTAGCCGTGCAGCCTCTATTATATTACATTTTATATCATCTTTTATACGAAAAATGGCGAGAGATTTTGGCTTCTTTTTGTATTCGATCGTTGTGCGTCTATTTTACATATTGAACAGCTATATGAAAATGATATGATGTTAACAGCAATATTTGAGAGTATGAAAATTAGTTCATTCTTTGTTCAACAGTAATATAAATAGTCTTTTTGTGATTATTGGAAAGATCGTCCATTATGTAGCCGTTTTCTTTCGGGTGAGCACATGTGAGCAAGTTCATAACCTTACAATTATTTACAAACACTAGTGAGTTTCAAAAGTTCTTCTTCTTCGAAATATGATCCCAAATGTTGAATTTAATGAACTGACAGTTCGTTTTAAAATATAGTGTTCAACCAAAAAACAAAAATGAAATGTTGACTTTGAAAGTGTGAAATGAAAGTGTAAATTTGTAATGTTAGCGAAGACATTGATAGTTTTCAAAATTTTGGTACTTGATAACAAAATGGGAGAAGTTAAAAACTCAATTCGTGGCTTTATGTCACTCTGATTTGTTAGGATATTTGTGAAGTTTAAACTTGTATACTAGTGGTAGTGGGTTGAGCTCACACTAAATGCACTCCTCCATCTCACCATTAATCTGATTTTCAAACTTCTCAAAATAAAATAATGGATAAACAGATAAAATTGAAAATTCAAAAGGAATAGCTGAAAATAACAAATATATCAAGCAAAATACCCTGAAATGAAATTGGAATGAAATGAAAATTAGCAAAAAATTGAAATTGAAAAATGAAAATGAAATAAAAATTGAAAGATTTCAATCCAAGTCACTTCACGACGTTTCTATTGTTAGTATCCACAATTGGGTGATGACTGGACTATTCCTCTGAGAAATACTATTTCTAGGTCAATCGAGTGCTTTGACGTATTACCTTTTCCCTCTCACTGCTTTACCGATTAAGCGGGAGATGACTGTTTTCTGCTTGTTTCCACATTTTGCGTATCTCTACACTAGCTTGGCTAAATACATCGTTGGACAACATATATGCAGCTTCTTTAAACTTCCTCCTAAGCCAGTGTTTCTCTTCGCTCTGCTATTCTTGATTCGATATTTTCTCCTCGCTTGTTGTTTTACTTGTTGTTTCACTTGTTGTACTTGGAATTGGGTGCAAGTACAACATCAGAACCTGCTTCAGATCCGGAAACCCAAATACGCATCAGCTTCATGAAATCCAGGCCACCAAACACGTAGTGCGATTTCAAAAATTGCTTGTACCAAAGACCTAGTGAGTGTGGCAAATCCTATATCGGTAATTCAACTGCAGAGTTACTTGTCAAAGATGAAGCGATGGGGCAAATCATTCGTGATCAGTGGTACTAGGCTGAACTACGAATACAATGCAAGAAACGGTTTCAAGTAGATACTTCGTGATGAAGGTTCCAATGAAAAATTGAGGATGACCCTAGTTCGAAAGCATATCTGTTAGTGGAGATGTTACTTTGAACTTATATTTTGAGAAAAGTTAAGTCCAATATGAATGATAATAAAACCGGATGTGAAGAAATGTTCACAATTAACATTCCCTTGTGGCATCACAGAAGACTTCTCAAATTTATCTTGGAAAGAAACCAGAAGCATGATTGGTTGATGGCAAGATGGCCGAATCCTGTTTTGCAAAAAATCTACACCAAGTTTGATATTAGTTTTTGAATCTATACTTATGATAGGATCATGCAACTTACTGACATAACTAGCCTGACCTAACCAGTGAAGGTATTTGTAAATAGTAAACTTTTCTTGTCGATAGGAAAAAACGTGTGCGTCTCAAGACGCACACGTGATAACTCATATTGAAAAGGAGTAAATTAAAAAAAAAACGATTTCATCATCAAAAAGTCATGTTATATGCATATTCACTAGACTTGTAGATTGTTTCTTGTAAGGAACTTTCAATAATTCTCTACCACGAAAAATAAATTTTCCTCATGTGTAACTGGTATTTCGAAATTGAACTGAAAATTGAAGATATGATAAAATTTCATTTTCTCACATATATTGATGAGAACAGAAATTTTCATTGCACAGGTGTGATTACAGGGAATGATGTTATTTGAGAAATAGGCCTGAAAATAGCATTTCTTCTTCAATTACTTATGCAGTTTTCTCATTGACTTTCAGTAGTTATGACCATCATAATTTATTGTAGTTGACATGGTTGTATTTGATTTAATAGATCTCTTTTCAATTCTTCAATTTCATTATTAACTACATTTTATGTATACTCTTTCATCACTTACATGGTACTTTATATTTATATACAAACCTCTTGATGAAATGGAAAAAGAAACATATTCCTTGCGCTAAATGAATGTCTTCTTCGAGTCTATCATTTCATAGATATTGCCCAAGTAGTGGATTATAGTAACTGAAATTATAGCAATATCATTTGCAAAACATTCATTTCGTGATCTACCATAAAATCACGCTGCTGATTTATTCAACTTACCGCCATTGAATGTGGAAATGTGACATTTCCATATCGTGAAGTTATATCCTCATCACGGAAACGTGTCAAACTTCTCCAATGGAGAAAAACGGAAATGATTCAAAAGCAAAAATGAAAATCATCTATTTTCAGAAATAGACAATTGACAACTTTAATTCACTGAATGTTGGAGGTGATGGTTAATATCAGTACATTTTTCCAATTTTCCAAACCAACACACATAGTCAGGTTCCTGAACAAAAACTGTAAACACCAGCCACAATAGAGAAGAGGGTTGATCAAAACATTGGTTGAGAGAGCACAACGTATCTGTGATCCTTGAGAGTCCTGACAGTTCCTAAGGAACTCAATCACCTCAAAATTACCTTCGAAAGAAATGGGTACAGCGAAGGAGAATTCGAGCATGTCATACGACCTAGGAGAGAGAACGCCAAATCAACTCCAACTAGGCTGGTCAAGGAAAGAGCTTTCCTTCTCTATGTTGATGATGTAACAGACTGGATTGTGAGAATCGTATATAAACACGACGTGAAACCAATATCCAACCAACCAATATCAACAAAAACCGACAGACCGAGTCTTAGGCCAGCTGAGGACTCCAGAAAATCTTCAGCAACACCCGGGGTGTGTCAGATTCTTTATATCTGCAGGAACGTCTACATTGGAATAATGGAAAGAAATGTAGGTATCCGTCTCTCTGAACACAAGGAAAATTGTCGACTCAGACAAACAGAGAGCTCTATTCGAACATGTTCTCGGAACAGAAACCAAACCACGCTTACTAATAATGGAAAACCAGAATAAAATACCAGCACAGTAGTTATTGCCTTCAGAACAACGAGAGCACCTACTGAGATACTGTGATCGATATCACATCACCTTTAATAACGTATACCGCAGTAGTAGATGAAACGTCAGGCATGAAAACCTGCAGACCACGGCCAAAAAACCCGGAAAATAACTCTCACATACTTTAGCAACTGAAACTATTCAATTGTATTTTGAAATATGAAAATCCGCTATAGGTAAAAATGACTGGAATTTTTGGATATGTCTGTCCACTTTTTGAACTCTGTTTGTCCACTTTTCATACTATTTTCCTTCCCAAATGAAAATTGTTACCTTGTGGTTCGACCCACAACTTCATGTGCGTCAGAAAATCTATTTCCCGAATCATAACATCAATTTCAGTAACCTTCCACGAAGCAGAAAAATACATG
>WOGR01000259.1:0-28639 GCA_015342045.1 Leptinotarsa lineolata | reverse complement strand
TTATTTCAGGGATTTCAAATCATTTTACAAATTTTTAGACAATGGAAGTCCGAACTGCTGAAATTCACCACGAAACATTGTCATTCACCTTCAAACAAACATTAGTAGACATGGTTATGAAATTATGCATGGAGCTTCAGATATTTAAAAAAATATATATTCAGGAAAAAAATCACTATTCAATGATTAGTAGAATTTATAAACATTTCAAACGTGGGATCATTAGCAAACAATTACAATAAACAGAGTATTTAAATTGTATACACAGGATAAAACCACTAAAAGTACTTCCGGTTGCTATTGAAAACCCTAGAAGGCCCCTATAAAAAAATTATGAATACACAGGTGTAAAAAAACTTCTATGAAGCACATTCTTAAGAAAAGTAAATAACACGAATACAAACCAAAATCCATTTCAAGATAGAGAATATAATTCAAGATGTGATTTTTCAACCCAAAATTGTAGATGCGGTCAGACGAAAACCCAAATTTTTTTGTTACATAACAAGAGACAATATTATCAAAATAAAAATAAGCACAAGTGTTTAGTGCAGGGTATTTAATTATGAATTAATGGGGCCATTTTTTTTTCGAGAAAATATGAATTTTAATAGTCACTTGAACGAAAACGAATTGAGAGAGTATTTGGACAACATGACATCAATTTATGTTTTCAACGTGACTGATGTCCTGCTTATTCTACTACCAACTTTTCTCAATGGCTGTATAGACATTAGACCACTTGATTTAGCATTTATTAATATTCATACATTATTTTACTGATTTAACTCCATTGAACCGATTTATCAACATCTTCCGGCAAGAATATAGCACCATGAAGGAAGCTCACAGGCCTTGGAAAAGTTGATCAGTTGGAGTCAATCTGACAATTGTCCTCGAAGTATCGGCCAATTCCATCACATGTCTTGTTGAGATTTGTTTATCTGAAGCATGTTTGTTAATGCTCGCAACAGCTGCAAATTTAGAATGAATGAAAGCAAAGAACTTCCCAATCAGAGAATCAGGAAGAAACTGCTTGCCAATCCCAACATGTCTAGATCCTTCTGGTCGGTAGCTAAAGCTGTTAATCAAAACTTTTCAAAATCCACAATTCCACAACTAAAACAAGGGGATAGTTTAATTGCAACAACGTCCATAGAAAAAGCAAATCTATTAGATGAACAATTTGCGTCCCACTCCACAGTCGATTTTCTGGGAAAGGCACCACCCACTATTCCCACACTAGAATCCACAATGCCGGAAATTATTTTTCAACGTCTGGTCAGGCGAATTTTGAAACAGCTCAATATCAACAAGGCGTCTGGACCTGATGAAGTGCCCATCATCGTATTTAAAAAGTGCACCAATATACTCGCACCAGTATTTTGCAGACTTTTCAACCTGTCTTTTTCCTTCTTGATGGAAAATTGCTAGCGTTCAGCCTATTCCCAAAAAGGACAAGAGAATACTTCCAAATAACTAAAGACCAGTCGCGTTGCTATTAGTTATATCAAAAATAAATTGATGGATTACTACGTGGTAAGAGATCATCATGAAAATTTTCATTTCTCATTTGTCATATATCAAAAATCATGGAGAAAGCGGTAAACCACCATATTCTTAATTATTTGGAACGCTTTAACATCTTGAGCGATCATCAATATGGCTTTCGGATACAAAGATCAACAGGCGACCTTCTATCGTATGTCACCCATATTTGGAATAACGCAATCGAGAAACATGTAGAGTCAAGAACTGTTGCGCTTGATACTTCCAAGGCATTTGACAATGTGCAGCATGAGGGTCTGCTGGCCAAACTTCGATGCTAATGCTTGCCGGATCATTTTTGTGTATGACTCTCCAGCTTCCTGAAAGAACGTTCCTTGCAAGTGGCTGTCGATGGATATCTCTGTGATACTTTTACCATCAATGCTGGTATTTCCCAGGGATCCATATTGTCTCCAACCCTCTTTTTATTGTATATCAACGAAATATTGGAAAAAAAACATGAATTCAATATATTACTTTGCTAACGACAGCACACTTGTCTCGTCAATCTATTTTGATTCCAGAACATATTCACCGGCAGCAGGAGGTTGCATACCTCAATAAATATCTAGTTGTGATTTCGAATTGGGGTGAAATTAACCAGGTTCAATTCAATGCCACGAAAAAATAGGCATCGGTTTTCTCCAAAAAGATAAATGTCTCCGAACCTGATATAATAATGTCAGGACAGACAATTCTGCTTTCCGCTTCAATAAGTTTGTTGGGGTTTGAAATGGACACCAATATGTCTCGGCACAATCATGTCGTTGAAATTGCAAAGGCTGCTTTTCAAAAGCTTGGAACACTGTCCCGAAACAGAAAACTATACACATCTCAGCAACTTTTGATGCTTTACAAAGCTCAAATCAGACCTTATTTGGAGTATTGTTCTCATGTATGGAGCTCCGCCCCTAAGCATATCCTAAGCTGCTGGATTCCATCTAGAAAAGATCCATCTGCCTGATTGGAGACACAAACATCACTTGCAGCCATGATAGTCTCAAACACTGAAAAATAGTTGGAGATTTGTCTCTTCCATAGATACTTCCAGGGAGTTGTTCAAGTGACTTGGCATATTTGATTCCACCAAGAGAGGTACATATCAGAAGTACGCGACGGACTGTGGCTGCTCATCGTTTTGAGGGAGTACACCTCGAACTTCACTGTATAAGAACTTTGTCATTTGGAGAACTGCGTTCATGTGGAATAAACTTCCTGAGAACGTTTTTGCAAATGAATTTTATCTCCAGCGATTCAAATTCTAACGTGAATCGCTACTTTCGCACAGGCACCGCTCTTAGAGCGCCTTAGGGATTTTACTATAGTGCTTGTGTTTTATCCTTGAAAAAACTACTTTTCGAGTTGAACCAATTTTAGTATAGTTTTCAAATTTCAATTGTGCAATTCATAAAAGAAACAAATTTGTTGCAAACTTACTGGAAGGTGTTTTTCTATAAGTGTCAGTTGAAGTAAATGTCAAAGATCTATTTTCATGTACTTTCTTGAACAAAGGAAGTTATCCATTAATGAGTCATTTTCCTATAAACATTAGTGATTTTAAAAAATTACCTGAAGGATTTGGTGTAATCTTTTAGCCTTCATTTTTCCAGAAGTGGTCACAAGTTCCTTGATATCATTTAGGTATTTAACTAACTGTTTCTCCTTGATTTTTGGTGGTTCCCAGGTAGGATCATACAATGAAGCTTCTTTGAAAGAGTCTAAAGCTAGTTTAAATTCCTCCTCATATTTTAAAGTCTATGGAAAATGAAAAAGTGATTGAATCAAAAGTGAAATTGCCAATACTTACTATTGCTTTATTATAGTGCAAATCTGGAGTACTTTTAGCCACGAAGTCCTTCTCCTGAAATCAAAAAAATTACTTAATTGTTGACTGATCAGAACCAACCCAAAATTTTAAGACTCTACAAATTGTTTTATTTCAGTGTTGCTAATCACAATGAAGAGTGAAAACATCAGTTCAATTTCAAAATATACAGGAAAAATAACTCAAAAATATCCAACTGTATAGTCAGGTGTTGTTTTTGTCCTATGTTGATTTTGATATAATATCAGATGTTATGTCAAAAATAAATGGAATTATTTTCATGGATTGATATAATAAAACTTACTGCCTGACAATAAGCACCTAAACACTTCTTGAGAATATTAGGGTTTTGTTGTATGCCAAAAAAAGAGGAGAGGTGCGCATTGCCTAATACTGCCCATGATAATCCATCCTGAGGATCAAGTTGAACAGCTTCTTTTGCATGATCTAGCCCTTTCTCAATATTTTTTATCCTTTCTTCACGATTTTTTGATTCTTCTTGTCTAGCGAGCATCGATAGGTTTCTTAGTGAGTATTTATTCCGTTTCTGGAAATATAAATATGCCATTTATAAACTTTCGACATATAATATATAATGAGAAAATATATAATTATACAGAATATAAATTGCATATTTAATGAATGCTTTGTTTTCCTGACTGTTTTTTGTTTATTTGGATTACCATATTCAGGTTCTGAAATATAAATAAAAACATGTATATAAAACTAATTCTCTACCAGTTATTGAAAAATGGTTTTTTCTTCATTTCAATGAGATACCACTATCATAGTCAGTAAAAGTTATAGCTTCTGTATGAATTGAATCTGAACTCAAAATCTGATGTTAAAAAAGAATAACATTGGAAATTCCCGATAATTGAAAAATTATATTTCTATTACCAAACACTGAAGGTGTCCGGATTTGCAGTGGAATTCAAATATTGGGTTGTTTCAAAAATTGTGTCTGTTTTAATGTCATGTGCTTTTGTAGCTCCATATCTTAATGAATATTTATTCTACAGTGTCGTCGTATATACTGATCGATAGAGAATTTTGAAATCTGTACATCGATGCTGTTCAAAATTTTGATTTTTTGTCTCTTTTCAGCTTATTACTGTATGATATCGATGAGCGATTTTCGGCCATTTTTCTTTACAAATTCAAATTGAACCAAAGCTCTGCCGAAACAGCCCGAAAAATCAACCAGGCATTTGGAAATGATAGTGTTAATGAACGCAATGTTCGACGTTGGTTTGCGAAATTTCGTTCCGGATATTTTAATCCCGATGAGCCCCGAAGTGGTAATCCTACAGTAATCCAGGACGAGGATTTGAGGTCCATGGTGGTGACTGACCCATCACAAAGGTGCGTGGGATGGCGGAAGAATTGGGCGTCAGCTCCCTTGGTATTTTGATGGTTTAAACCGTTTTGGAAAGGTCAAAAAGGTCGAAGCTCGAATTGAGCGTCAAAGTTCTGTCTCACTCACCATACTCCCCAGCCATCTCGCCAACCGACACCCATCTTTTCAAGCACTTCGATAACTTTCTCACCGGTAGAACCTTAGCCAAACAGGACCAGGCAAAAACGACCTTTGTCGACTTGATCGAATCCCGAGCAAAAAATCAGTTCCATATTTGATATCCTCGTATCAATACTGCAGTCTTGTAATTATTACTGTAAGTAGTTATAAAAAAAATTGTTCGTTCCGTTAACCAGCTGACGAACGTCAACCCTCAGAAGTCGAAACTTGTGCGAGCAATGGATCAACGAGGCCTTACCTTTTAACGTGCGATTACCCAGCACGGTGGCCCCGGCGGGGAATCGAGCCCCGGTCGTCCGCTTGAAAGGCGAATAGTAACAGTATTATAATTAATCTTTAGAAATCACATTCAAGAGTACTTTCTATTCATATATTTTCAGTATTTCAATAAAATAAAATCAAATGTATTCATCACTGCTGAAGTCCATACAAATGTATAAAAGACACATCAAATATAAAGAAGATTAGCAAAGTCGATTTCTTATATTTCTCAAATGTGAGTGAATCGAAATTAAAAAAAAACAAATTCATCCAAAAATCTAGTAGCTGACCTCCAACTCGAAATAAATGAGCCTAACAAAAAAATTGAATGAAAAAGAGGTGGCAAAAGAATCTTACAGCACACAAACATACAAAACTGTGGCTCATAAATCCATATCAACAGAAAAACAGGTAGCAAAACAACTCTTGGGCAAAGCCAATCTGATATAAACTGTCCAAACAATGTAATGAGATGTGTAGATGATTTTAAAATGTTGTCAACAAATCCAGAAGTCTTAAATTTGCAGAAGAGTTCAACAGAGGACACATCTAATGATCCATGTCAAGCAGATTTAAGCTATCCACACATTGAAATGGAACCTGCAGATAAGTTTAAATCCTTGCCACTAATCCCAGAAAAGGTTAATTTTCTCTCTAGTCCCCCAGTGGATACCTACATCAATTGATATATAAAAGTCTTGTAGCATAAGTTTGGACTACGAAGCGGAAATAAGTCAATCAATTTGTTCGGTGGAAAATTTTGAAAATAATGAAAAAAGTAAAGCACTCATTTTAGGGGATTACTCAAAAAAATTTTTTGGGGTGTCTCAAAACAAGAATTGGCCTCAATAGGTATACTGTGACAGAAAAATATAATCCCAATAAGGAGTTAGCTGCATATACTTCAAACATATTACAAGATACCATGCACCTTGGTTCAAATGATTTTCTCATCATTATGTGCAACAATAAAAATGTTAGTAATAACCGCCAACTAAATCGGACTCTTAAGACAAATTCTACCATTGGGCAAGTTCATTAACATTTTAGTAGTCCTTTTAGTGGTCCTGATATTGACCATAAGCTCGGAGAAATAATAAAACAATCATTCAATTTTGCACAGACCAATAAAATTGGATATATCATAAGACCAACGGAAGTAAGGCAACCATCCTCGGTGAAATTGTAAGCTACATAACTAGAAAACTAGAAAACATATAGCTTTGAAAACAGTGAAAGTTATTTAGACAAAGCATTTGATTGCGTGAACCATAAGATTCTTTTACGGAAACTCAGTAGATACGGTATAACTGTGTAACTGGAATAAGTCACAAGTAGTTTGAGATATGCTTAGCAGATTGAACCCAGATGATCAAAAACACCTCATACTCAAATGAAGGTAAAAATTACTAGCGGCGTCCCACAAGGTTCGGTTCTGGGCCCACTTTATTCTTAATTTATATTAATTACCTATCCAAGATAAATTTACTCAAATCTCTTGAGCTTGAATTTATCAAAAACAAAAGTAGTGAGATTCCAGCTGTACATTTAAATAATATTCAAATTGATAATGCAACCACTTTTAAATTTCTCGGCAGGTTCATTGACAATAATCTAAAGTTCGACTAACATGTAAATAGTTTGAAATCCAAGCTCTCCTCTGGAGGTTATGCAATACGAGTAACTGCATTAGAGATCGAATCTGCAGTAGCTAGAATTGTTTATCATTACCTCTTTGAATCCCATCTTCGTTATGGTATTTCCTTTTGGGATGTATATTCCACCACATGCCTTCAATCAGTTTTACTGATTGAAGCCTAGGGACTCTTGTCGACCTCTTTTCGTCTCTGACAGAACCCCAACTGTGGTCTCGTTATTTATATATAAAATGATCTTGGACGAGCCAGTGTATGAAACCAGGCAAAGATTCAGCATCAAATTACGGCGGCCTTCTTCGACCTTAGTCAAAATGTTCCAATAACCTCCCTCAAGCTATAAGAACCATAAATGGTATAAGCGCTCTCAAGAGGGAGTTTAAAAACATGCTTTCTGTGAGACCTTATTATAGCTTAGCAGAATTCTATGATGATAATTTTAATTGAGTATGATTAACTGCAATATCTACAGTATTTTATTGATTTGATTTATTTTATTGACCATGTTCTTATATTCTGAACGTTTTCATCAGGTTACTGTTATTTAAAAGTCTCTTTTCGGCTCATGTAATCATTTACTTTTTGTGATTTTATTTATATTTTATATATTTTTTTGAACAAGCTTTGTCAATTAAATGTATTCTTTGGACAATAAAGTATATTTTGAATTGAATTGAACACACATCATATACACTTATTGGAATAGTCATAACAGAACCTACAAGCTACAGCAATACAGATAAAATCTGTACATATTAAAAGAACTATTATCAGTTTGTAAGTGGAACAACAATTGTATGTCAAAGAACATTAAAAGCTACAAAAATATAAGCCTGAAAAAAGAGGTATTGAAAAAACTACCATCTGTTCATTGATAAAAGGAAACAATTGTACAATCAAAGCACATTGAGACATCAGTCGTTAATGATAATATAATAATGAATATACAATTACACAAAAAAAATTTTTTGGGAAAGAAAGTTTTTGGCTTTCCACTACTCCATCTTGATGCAAAAAAAATGTGGGAATCTTCCAAAGAAAGGAAGGAAGTAATCATTTTTAAAAGAAGTAACTCTAAACATAGATGTGTAGATCATTCAAAGAAGTAGCTTTCAGACACAAAATGGAAGAAAAAGCCCTTATGAAACAGCTACTTTCATATAAACATTGAATTACACGAAAGAAAAAATTCTTTCGAAACAAATACTTTTATATGAACGCTTAATTATACAAAAAACACTTTTTTCTACTCAGTTTGAGTTCCAAACATTCGTTATAGATTTAAATCAGATATCATTTACAGGATTTCTATACAATATACTAAGTGAAAGGTAAAAAATTTCACTTACATGGAACTCAGCCATCCTTACTGGTAGATACCGATGTTTCACCGTAAGACACTTACTTACCTTAGGGCTCTTCAGTAACAATCTGAATAATATTTTAAGAAAAAACACACCATTCGTGAATTACGATTTTCATGTCACGGAATAAGTTTGATCTACCTATGTCATCGATGACATCCTACTGACATTCATTCACGTACTTGATTAAATCCCAGCCAAGAGGAATATTGTTTAAATTGAAGGGGTTATATTTTCAGGAGTGATTAATTTTTGGAAGATTCCCACATTCTTTTCGAATCAAGATGGAGTAGTAGAAAGGCAAAACTTTCTTTTCCTAAGATTTTTTCTTTTTGAAGCTATTTTTGAAAGGTCACAGAATAGATTCCAACTGAAAAACTTTAAAAATTGTAATTTTTCAATTTGTTATCAGCAATTAACTTAGCTTGAAAATTTAAGAGCTTCATTCATGATTGAAATTTTTTTTTAACATCGATTCTTTTTTTTCGTTATCAGAAGCTACAGGGAAATGATTTTCAAAAATTATCTGTTTTCATTTAAAAAAATGTATAGACAAATGCGTTGTTTCTGAGATAATTTGAAATTTTTTGGAAACACCTTCGATGCAGAATATGAGAAAAAAAATCGTTTTTTGAAATAATTGTTATTCTCTAGTTGATTAATAAAAAATTGTTCATTAGTTGATTAGCAATTTTCTTTCAATTCTTGAACAATAACAAATCTGATATTCTTTTGAAGCTATTTTTGGAAAACTTCAAAAATTGTTATTTTCCAATTTGTTATCAACAATAAACTTAGCTTAAAAATTTAAAAGCTTCATTCATCATTGAATTATTTTTCCTCAATATTAACATCCATTCTTTTTTTATGATCAGAAGCTACATGAAAATAATTTTTAAAAATTATTGTCTGCTATTGTTTGACGACTCGTTATGAACAAATACGTCATTCATGAAATAATTTGAAAAAAAGTATTTGCATCTCACTTTTTGGACTACTCAATATATTTTTTCAGCTTTTTTACTTTATTCATATCGTCTCTTCACGACAGTTCGATTTTGTGACAATGTTACCGTGATGTTACCACTAAAAAATTTCAAATATTATGTATTGTAAGTGGAGCTACTATTCATTCATTTCTGGTTTTGTGATTTGAAATTCAAATATTCGTGAATGAGTCATAGAAAATATATTGTATTCTACCGCAAGAGATGGCGATTCCCGCTCGTTCAGCAAGTGGTTCAAGTAGGTCTTTCGATGAATAGTGTCTTAGCTCTCTTATCTCTTTGAAGCTATCGAATGAGTTAAACTCAGCCCCGACACTCTGCAATTCCCAATATACCGAAATATTCCCCGGAGAAAAATAAATTATACCGGCATCATTAGTGTCCTCAGTATCTTTTTCATTGAGGGAACATATTCAAGGCCCAGTGAATAACGAAAGCAAACATATAAATCCGGCATTTTAATAGCCTGCGTCGAATTCGTATGCATAACAGTATGTAAACACCGGGGGTGGATATATTCAAGGGTTAGGAAAGCCGCAATGTAGGCACCTGCCTAGACGGCACCTGCGACCTTCCACGACAATTCCGCGAACTTTGACGATACTCCGAGAAAGAGTGGTTTTTAACTGTATTCCGTTTCAAAAGCATTGAAGTTGAAAATGATGAGGTTTATAACTTGAATAACGGCGTTATCTACATCGATTTATCTATTGCAGATTTACATCCAATAGCTTTACTCACACACAGCTAGGTTAAAAGTTGATGAAAAGAAAAAAGAGGTGGTGATCGACCCAGTGCACTTTTTTTTTGTTCTGTTATTCAGTCCTATAATTTTATTTACATAAAAAGAGTATTTATTTCAAGCAGATTTTGAAGCATTTGATGTGAAGAAAAATAATTATTTATTTTTAGTTACCATTATCCACCTTGAATCATCATTTCTGACAACACATAAAATAAAAAATTGTTTTTCGTTTTTCCCAAAAATAAGTAGTGATTATGTTGAAATATCCACCGTGCAAAAATAATATACCGTTGGAGTTATTTGTCACAGAACTCGTGTGGGTCGTCAACGATCCACTGAGCTCATGAGTGTTTCTTTGAGGTTATGTCGTAATTATTGTCACATGCGCTGTATTCAGTTTAGTGTGTAGTTTGATGTCCAATTTGTTAAAAATGAGCTAACAAACATTGTGGGAAAGGTGATGACAAGAAATTATTTTGTGTAGAATATGTGTATATTATTTCATATAGTGAGAAGACATGATGATGGTGATCCTAATCAATATGATGTATACATTACTCTACCTAATGATACTGGAAACATAACGGATGAAGATTCAGGGGAAGAGAACTCAAATAATCCTGATTGGATGGATAAAAATCAGCTGTTAGCAGCAGCAGAACTTTGTATAAAAAATACACCAGCCGAGGAATTTAAAAGTCAAGGTCACGATCTGGAAGATGATGATAATAATAGTGAAAGCTTCAACGTTAATGAGAACATTATGATACCCGCCAAAAAAAAAATTTCAAAAAAGAATTGAGAACACGGATAGACGGGGACTTGCAAAAGCCGCTGTTCTCGGAGTGGACCCCTTTGATATTTTGAGGTATTTATAACAAAAGAAAGTATTGATGACATTTTAAAGAATACTGTCACAATAGAACTCTAACGAATTCTATATCATAGCGGGCACAATATCCTTCCCAGGCGTAGAATGTATTGGGAAGAATCAAGTCATGTGCAAACTATTTCGGTGAAAAATTTTTCAGAAATCTACATCTTGTGAATAATTACGCAATAGATAGATCGGACAAGATGGCAAAAGAAAGACATTTGATAACTGTTTTGAAGGAGAAGTTCATCAAATATATACCAATCTATAGATGAATCGATGATTCCACATTTTGGTGGTCACGGATGCAATCAATTGTACTCAATTGTGCTCAGTTAGATATTCATCAGGGTCATCGAAAAGATGGTGAAATTGAATTTGGACTCGGAGAACATGTGGTTATGAAATTTGCAGATATTTTGAAAGAGTATTGTTGGGAGAAAAAGGGTTTGCAGCAACACGCACCCTACGACAAAATGACACAGAAAATTTCAGATTTCCTGATGATGAATTTTACAACCTTGGTGTCCTATGACACCAAGGTTGATCCAAATCATAACATTGTTGCCGTAAGATGGAAAGACATCAGTAATGTTACATTACTGCGAAAGACAAGGCAAAAATAAATATTTCTCAACCCAATGAGCATATGGGTGGTGTGGACCAAATGGATAATAATATATCTAATTATAGAATATCCATGTGTGGTGAAAAATGGTATATGCCAATTATTTTGTGGTTATTCGATGTGGCAATGAATAATGCCTGGCATATGGCAAGAAGTTGTGGATTATTCCTTGACAACTTGGCTTTCAGAAGAGAAGTGATCAATGTACTGTTGGTAAAATATGAAAAAACACTTCTTAGTTCTGGGCCAACTTCAACCAGAAATTGTCCAATACCAGCCCGAATAAACGTCCAGCATATAATTTCAACCAATATGCCCAGAAAACAAGTTAGATTTTTTTAAACTATTTTTTCGATGTTCAGGAAGCTCAAATTATTAGAAAAAAATCAAAATATTCGCGAATAAAAAAATAGTGAGCTCTATTGGGTCTAAACACAAATTATTTATTCACCCAGTATTGGAGAAAATACCATTGGTCATTGTCGAGTATTATTTGCTTCATCTCATGTATTATGAATTTTGTCAACATCTGTTATTTCCAAGCTATTTCATCATTCCTCCCAGTAGATGAAATGAAAATGTTTTGCTGTGAGCTTTCAACAGTTTCATCAAGAGACGTTTCTTCATTCTGTTCAGTACCACTGACCACCACCACAGACAGTACCACTATATACATATATAACTCATTCCTGCAGACGCTGAATACTTCATTGTTTTTTCTTGAAATCTATTGATTCCCATTTCGGAAGGGAAGTTACAGTTTCAAGAATCCAGAAAAAGGAGTGTTCTTTGTAATACTATCCCTCTGGTTTCTGGACATGAATTTAATTGAATGGTTTCATATCTTTTGATATAGCTGAATTATCTTCAGTCTCACGCAGGTTTTAATGTCTGAGGATAATTTGATATAAACCTAACAGAGTTCTGTTTTGATACCGAGTAGGTTCATACGGTAAGTAAATGAACGTTACATACAGTTTTGTATACGTCAAACACAATCTCAAAAGTTTTCCTTCAGAAAAAAAAATATGAGTTGAAAATCAGAGACCACGTAACTGTTCTATAAGGCATTTCATAATTCACTGATGTTTCTTAATCAATATTATCTGTCGATATGATTTCTGATCCATATGTAGCTGTTTGAAAGATTGTGTGTGGACTGTAGAAAACTAATTTATTCGAAGGCAAACAGTAGCAAATTCTTTGGCGACTTTTAAAAAAGGAATAGTGCTAGATATTTCTTGTCTATTTTTATTCATGATTGTGATGATTTTTATCAACTGCGTTCTTGGTGGATCTTTTCGACTAATATCAAACTATTTCCTTGGGAGTTTGCATCTCATACTTATGAAAATAATTCAATGTTAGTTTCTTCAATATTTTCTCCAGTGATATCGCAAAATTTGATGCAAAGTGAAAAGGTTATAAATTATTCATATTGATACGTTCCTTTTTGAAGTTATAATAATTTTTTTTTCTCAATGTTGAGTTGAAAAGTCTCATGAAAATGACTACCAAATGATATCGATGTAATTTTTTGCGTTATTTTAATTTCATGTTCTGTTGTTGGTTCTCAATAGGTAAGGAGTTACATGATTCTTCTTTATTTTTAAATTTCTTCGATCATCTCAATTTTTTTTGGTTAGCAATACTAGTGGAAGCAAATCAAACAATAATATCATTTATTCATTTTTATGAATTACGGGAATTATGACATCAACTTTGTATCGCGAGGCCACCAATCTATAGGAATGATCATACCTAGATAAATAGATCATAAATTCAATCATTCTATATATTTGGATGCAGTTCAATAAAAAACAAAAATCTTATGAAAACAGACAACAAATTTAAATTTCATATTTTCACTCATAAATCATATCTTGTGTGATTATTTTGATGGAAACAGTTGATAATGTTTGTATAACACAAAAATAGCAACGTTAACGATGTAGATGAAAAAAGTTTAGTGCAAGAAAAAATTTTTTTGATGATTTCGATGCGAGCGAATTTGAAGCATCAACCACTTCAAAATCGAAACCTTTGGTCGCAGTCTATTTTGCAATTCGGAATATAATTCGAATTATCATGCGTTCAGGCACACTGTTTTATCTGTATTTGAGTTTCTTCAATTCCATAATATCACAGTTCAAAACTCGTTTTCTTCAATAAATGATTGTTTATAGTTACGTAACACGACACGAAAATGAAATATTGCAAAAGTATTATGCGAAAGAATCTTCGCAAACTGACTTACAACGAAAAAATGGGCAAAATAAATAATGAAGAGACCAAATTCACTCAGAAATTCATGTGGATTGGTAAAATATTTCTTGCTTCAGGAAAAGCAGTGGTGTATCATATTTGTCTCTGTGCAAATCATGCACAGACACCACTGATACGAATAAAAAACCATTTTGTAAAGCAGAATATTTCTCTTGATAAATGAAAGATACGTTTTACATAAACTAAGGTTATAAATAAATTACCACAAAAAATGCTTGTTAAAACTCTAGGATTCCGTTGCTTCGTCTAGAAAATATACTTAATTGAAGTTCCTTTCCAAAATAGACTCTAGTGTAACCTCAAATATCAGCAAGTTATTCAGGAACAGCCGTGCATACTCTTAAATTAGAGCCCTTACGTATACCCGGCACCTCCACCAAAATTTCGAACTAAATCCGATTATCTGAATTTTCCTTTGAATTGATATTTGCTCTGATTCTAAGGAAGTCCTCTTAGCCTGAATGGCCTATTTAGCACTCAAAACCACCAATATACTTCTCGACAAACAACTTCAATGCCCAAAAGACCCACTTCGACAATGATGAGAAAAATATAACGGCAAGAATAGGGGGTATAATAGTTCTTCGATTCCGAATGGTGGTTACCTCCCCTATGCTTATTACCTTCGAATATAAGGATATTGTGATGGAAATTCTGCGAATCTCTAAGACGTAAAACGTACCTCAGTTGGAATAACTCCCGGGAGACGGTTTCGCGTAGTCTTCAATATTTACAACTTTATTGGGGGATTGCGTTGCGAGCATTGAATTCGTTTCAATTTCGAATCTGGAATGTGCTCGTATGACAGAAATATTTTGTTATAGGTTGAGGTATTCACGAGTGGGATGCGAAGTGGCCCTGAAAAAATTTTCTGTTTGCTACTGACGTAACTTTGAAGTAATCTAATGTTCATGAAAGTAGGTCAGTTAATCTCTGATCATTGTCAAATTAGTTTCAAAGTCATTATGAGTGATGAAGACCAACTTTACGATTCTCAAAAATAGTGGTACAGTTCTCGTGCTTGGGCAGAGCGACTTGGCTAGATGTAATTCGAGCTTCTTGTCTAATACTCGTTGAATAAGCTATTGTACAGTAAAATATGTGTTGTCGTTTTGTAAAATATTCAATAACTCGGAAATTCGCCTTCAAACGTGTAAATGCAACTGCAAA
This sequence comes from Leptinotarsa lineolata, assembly GCA_015342045.1. Classification (NCBI taxonomy): domain Eukaryota; kingdom Metazoa; phylum Arthropoda; class Insecta; order Coleoptera; family Chrysomelidae; genus Leptinotarsa; species Leptinotarsa lineolata. Next base: position 13,736 of record WOGR01000259.1, on the reverse strand, counting down.
CCAAACATCAACGTTCAAACTATCAGTTTCAATTCAAATTATATCAAAATTCCGACTTCAACTGACTAAATGTGAGATCAATATTGATACGATGATATCAGGTTGGCTTATGTAGAGTAATTCCCAATTCATATTTGAGGTTGATATTGAGGCGAAGGCAGAGAGTGTCGCATGAACTGAATCAAATAAACTGGATTAATTTGTATAATCAAAGACTACTTCATACATTTCTTCTGTAAAATTTTGAAATACGAAAAACATCCTCATTTACACAAGAAATTGACTTTTTGGAGCCATGTTCATAAGGTCAATATTCGTAGAAGAGGAGTTATAACTATACCCTCTCATAAAAAAGAGATATTCAAACGTTCCTTCACATACTGTAATTGTAATTGTGAATTCGGATCAATAAACGTACTATTATTATTATTATTATTAATTTTTTACCACCGTGGTGTGCGCTGGTCAGGCCCTATTCAACGTTTGGAGATTGTAACCAAAGAAGACCACGTCAATCCCGGAAACCAACCAAAACAATATTAGATCAATATAAATACGATAAGTTTAGGATTCATTTCCTAAAATGATGTGTGAATTCTTAGTTTAAAATTAGAGTACGTAGTTCAAATTTCAAATTTAAATTTCAATCTCGAAATTCCAACTTTGAACTTCAGACACTAAATAATGTGAGATTGATATGAATACGATAAAAGTATGTAGAATTATGTAAAATTACAAGTTCATAGTCAAAATTCTAAGTTCAGAATCGATTTGCAAAAAAGCAAAGTTGAACGCGAAAGTAGCCTCCAAAACTTCTCGTCTATCTCAAAATATGTCAGGTAGCCCTGAACAAATGAGCTGTAAGGACTTTGACAAAAAATATATTGGCCAGATTGAGCGATAAGTTTAAACTCGTTTCAAAGAACACGTAGCAAATGTCCGATTTCGGAAACCGGAAAAACTTGGCGTCGTTCCATACGCCTTAGAGAACGGTTATAAAATAAATGAAAACTGTCTGTCATTGTTGAGATCGGTTCACACCACTATACTGGATAGTTTAGAGAGTCTGGAGATAGCAAAATGTGGCGCGATAACTAGGGACAGTGACAAAGGTCCCATTCCAGATAGCCCATTGTTCACCTTTTCATAAATTGTTAAATTGAAATCAACGGGAATTTATACACGAAATCGTAGATGTGTGTCTGAAAGTGAAAAGGTACAGTGTTAGGTATAAATAGAAACCAATTTCAGAGTTAAGAATTATATCTCTCTATCTCCTGAAGACCCCAACTTGGATTATATATAATAACATTTTAATTATTGATTCAAAATCAGAATTCCGATTGTGGAGTTCGAGTTATGGGAGAAATTGCATTTTAAAGTAATGTTTCCATCAATGCTTTCGTTATTTTATCAACACAATTCATTTCATCAGCAGTATTTCCCAAATATAAAAACTCAAATTTCCATTTTTCATTGTATATCATTTCCAACGTTTTCTCGCGTAAAAATAGTCACTTTTCGAAAAGGAGCCGTTATTAATGTCGCACACTCAGCCACAGTGAAACCGAAAGCGCCGAATTTAATGATTACGACTGAATCGTTATCTGGCACCCTTCGTAGTGTGTGCGAGAATATGGCCGACTTATCTCCTTTCATGGTCGGATGGTCGACCCGATAAATGTTTATTTGGCGAGTGTTGCACCAAGGATAAATCCCGAATCCTGGCCGGGCTTCTGCTGCCGGCGACAGGACTCTGCGTCCTCCGAATTTTACGACCTTTCCCGAACCGTTAATAACATTTTTTCCACCACCTTCCGCATATAAGAAAAACGAGTTATGTTCGCCAATAATACCCGAAAGTTCTCGGGAGTTTTGCAGTCGGGAAAGACATTTTCTATGAGAAATGGGCCTTTATTTAAGAAACAACTGCCATTCCGTTGATTTGCGTATAAATTCCAAAGTTTTTCGGGCGGAGTGAAATATGCGGAGTTGGCAGTTTCCTGGGGAGATGCCGACGCATTGTACAGGGTGGCTTTCTATTAGGAAATGAATTACAGGAAACAGCAGAATGTCAGTAGGATTTCGATATTAGTCATGCCCGGGCAATAAAAAAAAACTGATTCAATTCACTGCAATATTTCCACTATACTCGTAAGGGTCTTACAGAAACCACAACACGTGTTTCACTACCCAATAACTCCCAAAGCGAGACTGTTGAATAATTGTCCGGTAAAATTAGGCCGAAAAGTAGGAAAGAGACTACAAAAATTTGCACTCAACTCATAATTGGTAGGATAGTTCAAAACTCTATCATGAATGAAATCTAACAGATCCTCATCAATCCGATACCTGGAAAAAAAATTAACTCGGGGTCAAGGGTCACAAAAACTGGGTTTTCGCGATTCTCATGACAAAAAAACTTTTGTCATGGGATCATTCTCCACAAGAATTGTAGATCAGATAATTATCTGTTGAACACGTCTGAGTACTTTTTTGCTATGAGTCACCGTCATAATATGTACACTTTTGAGGCAGTGTACTCAGCGCCATTGTTTCAACGTGGTTTCCCTGGTAGGCCCTATCTACCAATAACAAAAATAGGGAATTCATTCTTCTGATACATAATTCTCTGATACTTCTGCTTCCTCTTCTCCCTCTTCTCTTTGTTCTTTTTCTTCATCCTGGGTACAAGTTGATTTCCTCAAAAGTGATACATCGCATGTCTTCTTGTTGACAATTTGTACATGCTAGATAACAAACCATTAGATAGTCTGCTTGACGCCCTAGTTGGAAGTGAAGTAGATCTGCAGGCTTAGGCAAGGTCCACGTCGAGAAGGGTGGCTTGTAGTATCCTACAAAGTACAATGGACGTTGGTGCCAGAGGGAGCAGATGTCTGTCAACCTCAGCAAAACTGTGGACCGATCACTTGGAAAAAGTCTTACACAAACCTAAACTATCCCTATGGACATGTCGAAGGATTTGTGGTTGGTTAAACTTGGGTTAAGGTCCCATTCAAATCCATTGGATATATAATGATAATAATCGAGCAACGTCTAAATTGGTAGCAAATTGCCAAAAACAACTTTCTTCAATAGGAACACTCAACAAATTTTCTCTGGTCTGGATTCCTGGAAGGCAACGAGGCTGCTGACTCCCTTGCAAAGGAGGGTACCGTAAGTAGCTTCATCGAACCAGAACCTGTTATTGGCATTGCTTTAGGCTTTGCCAAACAAACATTGGACGCCTGGATGGCTAGGAGTTTTGAAGACTTCTGGTAAATTCTTCCAAAATTGGCTCACGCCAAGGCGTTCATTAACCCTTCGAAGCTTGAAACCAAAAAGTTGTTGGACTTTATTAGGGATGAACTACGATGTCTAACAGGCCTCCTCACAGGTCACTGTCGTCTGAATCATCATATGAAGAAACTCGGACTGTCGAACGATAGTATGTGTCGCTCCTGATTGGAATATGATGGAACAGCAAAGCATATACTCTGTGCCTGCCTCGCCGTGAACCGAATCAGGTTTTGAGAGTTTGGTAGAACCACACTCTTACCATCTGACCTGAAAAATCACTCACCATACAAACTAATTGGTTTCGACAAGAAGCTGGGTTTATTTGGTCGAGTTTGAATAGGTGTGAGCCACAATAAACCCCTCGTGGGTTGCGGTGGAGGATCGAATAGACCCACTCACTTCTGACCTAACCTAACCTGACATAACACACCATTCAACCTTTTTTGCAACCATATTTGGCACTTACAGTTGCAAAAAATTGTGTTAAGCAGTTTTTTCGGCGCTGGTGGGACTAAAGTCTGAGCTAGTTCTAATGTATTGTTGATCAACTTCCAACGCGTTGTTTGGGTCCAGCTGATAATCGAGTCACACTTGGTAATAGATATACGCGTAAAAGATGTTGATGAGCAGCCACTAAGGTTGAGTAAGACAAGCTGTTTGCACTTGTTTCTCATTTTCGGTATTTTTAACGAAACATGTATATCGAAAATTATCTGAGCTCGTTATTTCATTTCTTTCAGGAACTCCATGAATAGAAAGAAAGCGAATTCCATTGGTGATCACTTCTTGTAGAGTTGAATCACTTTTTTTAAAAATTTCAGCACATTGACCTCAATCTGGGGTAGAAAGATGTGCATATTGTGACGATTACCACCCTCTCAACTTTTTGAATCGTTATATGTTACAAACAATGGCTTTAGGAAGAAAAATTCGATATTTTGCATAGATAAATTATCTGATCTACAATTTTTGTCTGAACTAATTTTATGATAAAACTTACTGTTCCGCTGAAAATCGCGAAAACCCCGTTTCCGTGACCTTTTACTCCGAGTAATTTTTTTTCTAGGTATCGGATCGATCAGGATTTTCCAAATTTCATAAACGATGGTGTTTTGGAAAATCCTACCAACTTTGAGCTGAATGAGAATTTTTGTAGCCTTGGATGTCTAAAACAAGTAATTGAAATCAATGATATTACTGAGTCATTTATTCGAGGCATGATTTCCTAATAAACAAAGACGAATTATTTATTCAAATTGGTAGTTCATGGAATAAGATTAGGTTGAGTTTCGAAAATCCTTCTGGAATTTTTTATTATTGATCCGTTACAGTTGGACAAGTCAGTACACATCAAATACACATATAAAATACAAGTATATAACAGACACAGTCATAAATAACAGAAGGTATTGAAACAATCAGGTGAGTGAATGAAGCAACAATGATGATAATACATTTTTACTAATGCAGATAAGGAAAAAACTCATCGAATGTATAGAGGCTGATTTCAAAAAGTATTTGTTTTATTTTTTGTTTGAATACTTGTTCCTTGGTTATAATTTTGAGAAACTCCGGAAATGGATTATATAATCGCAGCCTGAAAATCTCAAACTAGTTCAGACGTAGAGATAAACGTGTTTTGGGTATGTGAAAATAATTTCTGATTCGAGTATTTTATTCATGAAAGATTGGTTTGGTTTAAAAACGTCTTCATTTTCATGGATGTACAACAAAACTCCTGGAATTTAGATACCCGGTAGTCAAAATTTTCAATTTTTTAAATAATGTTCGACACGATAATGTTCTTGATGCGTTTGCAATGGCTCTAATAATTCTCTCTTGCGTTATGACAATATTGTGTGCAGGTGAGGAATTTCCACAAACAATGATCCCAGATTGAATTCTTGATTGTATCAGCCCACTGTTATATAAAAAGAGACCAGAGTTGTCTAGAATACTCTTCAGGTTTTTCAACAAATAACACTGCTTGAAAAGAGTTTGAATGAGATTATCACAGTGCTGACAGAAATTGAGATTGATGTCTAGAAAAATCTTTAAAAATTTTGTACTCCCAACTCTTTCTATCTCAATCCCGGATATTCCAATATTGATATCTATCGTAATAATATTTTAGGCAGTATGAAAAGCTACTCCTTTCGTTTTGGAGGCATTCAAGAAAAATGATTTTCACTCAGCCAAGCTATCAAGATCATAAATTATATTTTGTTGCAATTATGGCAAGTTTTTTGATTTAAATCTTTTTTCCATTCTGGAAGCTGTTTCTATGGTCTTTCATGAATTGAATAATTTTCCAGTTTGACTTATGTTAAACATCCAACGTGATCCACATGACAATTTATGGCCATGATATGGTCTAAACATCACCATGAAAAGATATGTAATTACTCTTCCCAAAATAAAAAAATATCCTGAATTTCCTGAATATGGAGTGAAATTTCACAAATTATATGAAACACGTGACTACGTTTTTTCTGCTATTTTTCATATCAATCAAAGTCAAAATTGATCCCAAAGTCAAATAATAATAATAAAAACTCCAAATCAAGTTAACTTCACTGACAATCCCGTATATTTAAAAGTAATTCAAACAACTTTTTGGTTGAGTGAAGAGGGCAGATATTCTTTTCTTTCACAAAAATAATATCCTGTTCAAAATCTCCACAGAATCAACTTCGTAATTTACCCAAAGTTTATATTAATCGAATTAAAACTAACTAAAACTCACTCTATTCATGTGATGTATATTGAAACTCCTGTATACTTCCTACGAGAAACCCCAAGTATAAAACTCTACCCTGAACCATTAAACGCGGAACATGCTCCTTTCACGTCCAGATCGCCAGGGGTGAGGGTGAAATCGCTACATTTATTAAAGTTTTATTAAACAGGATATCCACCTTGGCCGGAACTTTATTTATGGGAAATGGGTCTATCACAAAGCTGCAACCCTCGTTGTGATTAGGGTGATGAATGTTTGTTACGGGTAGAAATGTCATCGAGCAATTCAAAGAAAAAGAAGCAGGTATTGTGTTTGTTCGAGGTGCAACTTTTCGGGAAATTCGGAAAGATACAGGGTGAGTCAACAAGATTACCTCGGTCCATTGCTATCAGAGGAAACCAGTTTTCAAACTGTTCAATTTTTTTTGTAGTCATATTGATAAATACTTTTTTTTGAAATTATTTTCTCGTATACTGGGTGTTCAGCAGAGCGTGACCAACCATAGTTATATTTTTTGAATAAGACACTCAGTATATAAATACGTCACTCGACTTCATATTTTCTTAGCTCTCGAAGGAATTTTCTGTTTTCGAACTTCCATTGCGCCATTGCCCAGTTATTCCAGAAAAACCTTTTTTGCAGGCAATATTTTTTTAATTCACTACCCTCATGTCCACAGGAAATAGGTGGATTTTTCTTACGAATAGTTTGTCAATATCACTATGATAATTTCTCGATTCTTAACTTTTGGAAACATTATATAGGGTGCTCGGTAAAATCGGTCAAGTTTCATTCATTTTCAAACAGACATAATTCAACTATTTCAAATGGAACACCCTTTATTTGTATGAAATGTTTAAACATTTTACTACATTTTTTATCAGAGGTAACTATACTAAACAAAAAGAGTTCTCGGTGCGTATTTTTTGGATGTTTGAAAATGAATGACACTTGACCGGCTTAACAGAGCACCCTTTATATTGTTTGCGAAAGTTGAAATTCCTGAAATCATAGTAATTCTCTTAATTGCTGTACATATGCGGGTGGTGAATTAGAAAATATTGTCTGCAAAATAGATTTTTCTGAAATAACTTGGCATGGCCGCAATTGAAATTTGAAAAAAAAAATTTTTATTCTCACTGGGATTGCTCTCAAGACGTTTGGACAAAGTCCCATTTGTTTTTATCTGGTCTATTTTTTTTTGTTAAAGTGTTTTTTGTTAAAGTGTTCAAAAGCATGAAATATCTACGTCAAAAGGCAACCTTCATAAGGAGGTGCCACTCAATTTACCTAAAATGTAAGGGTGGTAACCAACCCCATCCCCCGAAAAAATCTCCTCGTAATAAACATAATTCTTACTTTTTTACGAAATCAAATGGACACGTATTAGCAGGTTGTCATGAAAAGCAAAAATTTATTTTTTTGTGAAACTTTTGAAGGTAAATTGTACCTTGAAAACAATTTGATTTATTTTATAGAAGAGTTGAACTCAATAAAAATACCTTCAAAACTTCAAATTATCTCGAAAATTAATCGTTACAAAAATTTTCTTTCAACATAGTTGTAAAGGTATTCGAAAGACCTTCAAAACAAGGTGTCACTCGACCTATTTTCCCTATCTAAATGAGGGTCATCGGACGCACCCCTCCAAGGGGGTGTGTATTACAAAAAATCGAATTAGTCTGAAAGGTGTCCCCCTTTAATTAAAAATCGACGTATTCGAGCTTTTTTTAAAAATCTTACTTTTCATATTCAAAAACGGCTCTGTTGAGTTTTCGTTGTTACACACTGTATAGGTACTGTTGTTGGTTTTTACCTGAGTTCTTCTTCTTGATTGACCTCTTCTCCGAAAGGTATGGAATGTTAAATCGAAGGTTCTCACCGACAGGAAATGCTGAACTGGTTTTCGGGTTTTGATACGTGTTGTGTGTTTTTATTCTCACTGGGATTGCTCTCACGACGTTTCGACAAAGTCTCATTTGTCTTCAAGTGGTGATTTTGTTTTCTTTGATCTATTTTTTTTTTCGAAAGCAGAAAATTGCTGAACACGCAAACCACCCCTTACTTTTGTGCCTCTCACCAATCTAATGTTTGCAGCCCGCGAAATTTGAACATTCATCCTATTTCTAAAACAGACATCGAACATTTGCGAAAAATGAGATAAACTTCTCTTAATGAACACGATTAGGCACATGTTTCTCCGAAGAACTTTTGTAAAATACTATTTTTTCTCATTTCGGCGTAATTAATGCGTATTTTTAGTGCCAACACACACAAAAATAGCTCATTTCCAAGCGGCGGGCTAAATAATTAGGTAACGAAGTCGATCATGGAGGTCCATTGCATAAATATGTAGGGGAGACTGCCCATCTGTGAGACACTGCCAACAGTGAGACACCTAAGTTATTTTGACAAAGAAATTACAAACTTTCAAAATTTTTTTCATAGATGCCGTACTAGACAGCAGCAACAAAATCACGTGCTCAAAATTCAATTCCCAAGCAATGTCAATGTGTGATGCACATCTAAACTAAGTATTTCTACTGTAATTCAAGTTGAATTGTCTTAATACGCTGTTACTTTACGAAAAAGTCATTTGTCAACCATTATATGTACAGTATTAGCATAGTTGCAAAGTAGTTCAATTAAATTAAAATCTAGATTTATAGGTTGGGTTCAGTTGTTTTGAAAATTATAAAACTGGCCAACATTGAGACGCCCAACAGTGAGACATGTCTGACTGATTCTCAAAAATATCTCACTGTTGGTAGCTTTTGGATGTAATTATATTTTCACTTGCTGCAGTACAATTAGATTCCAAATGTAATTTTTTGCAGACGTCAAAATGGACGGAAAATCTAAAAAATCAAAAAAGCTCAGAAGCTTTAAAAAAATGTCAATAGATGAAGCTGTCCAATTAATCCTCGATGGTGCTACTTCTATAAGAAAAGCGGCAGTTTTAAAAAATATCCCTTTCCAAACATTAGCACGATATGTTGGGAAACAAAAAAGGAAGGATATTTCGAAAGCTTGCAATCGAAGGAGGGTTAAAGCAGCTCCAAAGGTGGTGATCCGGAAATACCTCAAGACCCTGGAAGATCTGACGGACTGGTTGCCACGAAACCTTTTAGAGGTTATCTGAAGATGACAAATATCTCAGATGCAAATGAGGAGATAGGGACAGCTCCTCATGTCTAACCCAAATGTGATACCCTGATTTATGGCCAATCAATTGGCAAGTTGAATTGGACAATCAATTATTCAGCACTAGTAATTCCTTATATTATCATAATCTCTACACAAAATGTTTTTTCAGGATCTGAAATTTCCGGTTGTATCAATTCCAATTGTTGTTTGTCAGGTATTTTTTGAAACGAGTCAACACATTTTTTATTTCCACAAAGCTGGCATCATGCAATTCGGCAATTTGATTATTTTTAATGGAACTCTAATCTCAAACCGAGATTGGAATGTCGAGTTTTCTTTTAATATGGGAATGAACATTCGTAAAATGAATACGACCGCGACGGTAAATGTTATTTTCAGCTATTCGAGTCAGAGATATTGGCGTGTTATCTGATATTAATGTTCATGGCAAAACATTGCCAGTGCTATTGTCGTTCAATTTTTGATGGGAAAAGATTGTTTCTGATGTCGTATAAAATGTATCTGAATCGTGGTTGTTTTTCGTGTTACCACAAGACTGCCAATTTTAATAACTCTCTTTTCTTTTCCGTAGCTTTCGAAATGATTTCAAAGGTGAAAAGAATATTAGCGCAGATGACTTTTTGCTTGATTGCAAACTTAAAAATTCAAATCAGTGTGACAAAATAACCTCATTAGATCACTGCATATAGGTCTTCTGGAAGAGTGGAGTAGCTGCTCTGATATTTGAATATTTCTCCATTACCATTTCCAAATATAGGCTTATTTCAAAGTAACCATAAATACTTTTTTTTTGATAATCTTAGAACCTTGCAAATCAAAAGTTGAGATCTTCAGGGTATATCTTCAAATGAACATTTGAAGAAAATGAAGCCGAAAGTTACTTTTTTTCAAAAGGAAAAAACACAAGCACTACAGGATAAACCTTGAGGCGCTCTGAGAGCGGTGCTTGTGAGAAAGTAGTAATTCACATTGGACTTGTCCCTGGAGACTGAATCCATTGGAAAAAACGTTCTCAGGAAGTGTATTCAACATGAATGCAGTTTTTAAACAGGGAAGTTTTCTCGGGGTGGAAACACCTCGAGAAAACTCTGATAATGACAAAATGGACACGTCCAAAACGAAAGTGTCTTTGGTAGCCCTGAGGACACAGTTGAGTCTGTTCAGGAGCAGGAGCCCGGCTCCTCTGCCTCCCCTCTAGAGCAAAACAATCCTCCATCGGCCTCTAAGGCAAGAATTTTTCCCATTGTTGTCTGCCAGAAGGACAAATGGCCGGAACTGAATGGATTAGCAGCCGGGAAAAAGCAGCAACAAACCTCCACGACGGCATTAAAGTCCAGCCTACAACTTCTGACGACTATCGTCGGCTGACCAGGCTTCTGGTGAAGGGGAGTATCCCTCACCACACATACTTCCTCCCTGAGGAACGGCAGGTCCCTGCTGTCTTTATGGGAGTCCCAGAAAACCTGGCGGTCACTTTTATTCGTGAGGAGCTCGAAGCAAAAGGCTTTGACTGCACATCAGTGACGCGCATGAAGTGTGCTTGCAAGCCAATGCTATTGGTCTTTGTGTTAGTGGACAAGGACCAAAAGGACATATTTGAGGCCAAAGACTTTATGAGTGTTAGGATTCAGGATAAACCCCAACACCCAAAAACTTCGGTGGGGAAGTGCCACCGTTGCCAACGTTTCGGCCACTGCCAGCGCAATTGCATGGCAGTCCCCATCTGCGTTAAACGCGCTGGCAGACATTTCACTAGCAAATGCAAAAAGACCAGGACTGACCCTCCGAAGTGCATCAACAGCGAGGGGGCCCACACAGCTTACTATCGCCTTCACAGCCCTCCTAGAAGAGATGCCTGCCTTCCCTGAGGCACTCTGCTCTCCCGACGAACTAGACGCGGCAGTTGCGCGATTTCTGTGAACGATGCGTTTCGAGCGGCCACCCTCAAGGAAGAGTATCCGCTGAGAAGCTACACTGAGTTTCCCCTCGTATCAAAGCTATGATACGAGAGAAAAATCGCCTGAGAAGGCTTTATCAGCGAACTCTTTTCCCAGGGGATAAAATTGCGCCAAGTAGGATGGCCAATCAAGTCAAACAGGCCATCACCGAAACGAAAGGTGGGAGGAGCTCTTGGAAACCATTGAGCCTGGGGACGATTAGCTTTGGCGGGTCCCCCGTAGGCTCAAGGGAAAGAAGACTATTTCCTCGCCCATTCACGGAGCGTGCAAAAGTGTGTTACTCCCCCGCCGATAAGGTGTTAGCATTTGCAGATTCGATGGAACGTTAGTTCCAACTCAATATCGATGACAACGATTACATGCACCGCGATATGCTGTTGGGAGATCGGGTTCATGACATCCATCCGGTTTCTACGGAAGAACTGGAGGGTTACATCAAAGCCGCAAAGGCCAAAAAAGCTCCGGCAATCGACTCAATATCCAACAAGATGTTGAAGAGTCTCCCGGAAAGCTGTGTTGAAATCTTGCTGACTATCATAAACAGCTCGTTTGCCCCCAGGTACTTCCCCAGAAGGTGGAAACATGCTATCGTTGTCATGATCCCACAGAACTATCGCCCGATTAGTCTGTTGTCGTCGGCTGAGAGAGTCGTTCTGCTGAACGATGAAGTCGAGGACCGAAATTTTCTGCCTAACGAGCAATTCGGTTTCAGAGGAGGACAATCCAATGAGCTACAGGCCTTGAGACTGGTTGAAAAGTCCACTGCCGAATTAAACACGAACAAAAAAGTGCACATACTACTATTAGACATCTCGAAGGCCTTCGACTATGTATGGCACAAACTAAACGCGTTCGACCTGCCTCTGGGTCTGATCCGGTGGATTGGCTTCTTCCTGAAAGGCAGGACTTTTCAGGTTAGAGGGCTCTCTGTCTGACAAAAGAGAGATCCTCCGCAGGGAGCTATGCTCTCTCCTACGCTGTATTCCATTGACACTAGCGACCTCCCAAGATACGAGCGTGTGAAGGTGGGAAGAACGCTTCTCCGGCCTTAAAAGTGAGGGTCCCTGGAAGGGAGATCAACTGGCAGACGCAGGTCAAGTACCTCGGTCTTTGAGTAAGATTGTAGGCTCACCTGATCAACAGAAAATCTAAAGTTAGCTCGAGAAACAAAATTACGATCTATTACACGAAGTTCAAGCCCGTCATCATGTATGCTTCAGACATTTGGGGACAAGCGGCTCCGACGAATCTCTCCATTTTGGAGAGAATACAAAATAAGTCAATTATGATGATTGCGAATGCTCTTTGGTTCGTGCGGAACGAAGCCATCGGCAGAGATTTGCAGCTGCCTTCCATTCGGCAATCCATTCAGGCGAGAAATCAGCGAGTTTTCTATAATGCGGAAACTCATGATAATCCATTAGTCAGGAAAGCTATAGATTATGCTGTAGATGACCCCTCCCGATATTGAAGGCCCAGACACTCGTTCAAGTGAGGCCCTTATGTCCTCCTTTAATGGGTGAATAGCTTCTTCATCAAACTCACCCCAATCCAGGTAGGGGTTACACTGTGAAGGGCGGCAGGGATGTCTGCGAAGACCTTCATACCGCCGACTCAATAACTACACATTCAGTCGTGACCCATTCGTCCTTCTATGACGGAAGATAGCTGCGAGGGTGAGAGAGCTAGGCTCAAAACCTGACTGAACCCAAGACGCGAACGAGCTTGAACGCAGTTTTTGAAAATTAGTATTTCCACTATGAACCCTGCTGAATGATTGAAGTACCCTCGTTTCACTCATAACTCCAATTTCATGAAAGCTTAGAGTTGTTTGCAAGTAATTATCGAAACCAATTATCTCAACAGTCCCGAAATGCATAATGCACTTGATAATGTGTAAACGCCGGTCCGAACGCTCTAGCAAGATTGATCCCGTTTATAATTAAACTCTATGGTGAATAAAACAGCGGGCTAGAGTGCCGAAACGTTTACTACTAAGAGAACCTTCATCTTATGAATTATTTATGTACACTCGGTGTTGAGGTAGATTCGGAAACTTCTAGAAATTTCGTACGTTCAGCATGGTAATCTATCGAATTATTCGGTTAGGGTTTCGTACATAACTGAATAATTTTGTTGTGACAGGTTTGGCGTCTCCGAATTTGATCACCAAATATTTGTGGGATGATTTCGAGTTAAACAAACGGATATCAGCATTAGCCTTTTGTCTATACCCAGTGGGCACACATACGTTGACTCAATGTTTCTTAAACGTTGATTGGGTGAAAACTACGTTATCAGTTTACTTTCCAACGTTGTCATTACGTTTGAATAACATACAGTGTGTAACAACGACACAGCCGTTTTTGAATATAAAAAGTGAGATTTTCTTACTTCTAGTAGAATATTTCATCTCAAAATACGTTATTATGAGATGTGATGCTGACGTGGTTCCTGAACGTTTTTTTAACTCCACCATCGACCATTCTTCAACCAATAATATGTATAGTATTCGTATAATAAACGTTTTCGATATAAAGAAAATTTACGTTTCCTTTCAACGTTGTCAT
>WOGR01000258.1:0-28641 GCA_015342045.1 Leptinotarsa lineolata | reverse complement strand
GTTTAGATATTAGAGATTCCGGACGCATTCAGAAATTACAAAATTAATGTTTGAGGTTGATATTTGCTATAAGGCGAAGACAGAGAGTGACGCATAAACTGAAGGAAATAAACTCGATGAATATGTATAATCGAAGACTACTTCATTCAACCTGTTTCTTCTATAAAATTTTAAGATACGAAAAACCTCCTCATTCGCACAAAAAAATCATCTTTAGAAGCCATGTTCATAATGTTAATCTTCTTAGAAGAGGAGTTATGTTATAACTATACCTTCCCATAAGAAAGAGATATTCAAACGTTCCTTCACATACTGCACGGCAAATCTTCTGAATAAATTCCGGATCACTGACTTCACAAAATCGATAGCGTCATTCAAAAGAATAATAAAAGAGAAGCTATTTCAACGTTAATATATTTAGTACTCAATTGGCAGTTTTCATAATATTCGAAATATAATAATCTTAGTCGATTACCATTTACTTAGATATAAGCATTTTTCCTCTGGGCCTCAACAGCACCTGATCTCGTATCAGAAAGCTGACAATAGGCCAATTAATCTGTACATCACAAATTATTTGTATTATTATACTGATCATGTAATTGTGAGTTCGGATTAATAAACGTCTTATTATTATTATTATCTTGGAGACGACTTTAGATGGTGATATCAAATTAATGTACACTAGCGACCCGGACCAGATTTGTACTAAATTTCTACGTAAAGGATGTGCTTTTTGAGATATGAGGACCAGGAATTTTGCCCACTAGATAACTAGAACCATACCCCTTATTTTCACCGTCCACAATCTGAAAAATTGAAAATTATACACGTGTATATCTTCGGAACTAAAAAAATACAGTCGATTTTTCGGTATCATTTAACAGTAGAAAAAAGCAACATTGCCACAATCCAGTCTACTCTCTGTCTCTTACCGTTTACTCACACATAGACTCAAATTCGCTCTTTATAACATTCCATGTTCTCTTTATTCACAAATTTCTCTGTAGCATTTTTTATCATTCAGAGGAAATGGTTCATTCGGAAATTTGGCAATACTTGTAGCTTATATAATAACTATTAGTCTTCTTGAACTTTTTCTATTATGAGTATAATGCCTAAGCCTAAAATTGAAAGTATTTTCGAATACTTGCTTCCCTCTTATTCGGGGTCTGTTGAGAGTGTTATGCGCTTCGAAATCTGGCGATATTGTAAAGAACTGAAAATGTATTCAAATCTTCTTCAGTATCAGGATTTTTTCAAGAAATCAGACATACCATTTTTATTCAATTTTACAAGCATACAACAAGTTTCATCAAGGTGATGATTGCTTCTGTCATGTTGTTTTGTTTTTATGATATTAATTATTTGAATTTGTTTTTTATAATCGAAATCACAGTAACATGAATGTTGCAAAGTTCAAGTAGTTCTACCGAAGGAAACAGCAATTGCTCAATGTTTATTCAATAAATACAACTGCGAACCTCAAAATAAATCGAAGTATAAAAATAGTAGTAATTTTATCAGTAAGTCCTTTTCATAAAAGTTCTGATTGATTGATTATATACTTTATTGTCCAAAGAAAAAATCTTGTTGACAAAGCTAGTAAATGAATATAAAAAAATACATAAATGTCCTATATACGAATATGAAAATATGGATAAAATATAATGTAAACTGAAGTATAAAAACACTGAATGAAAAACCACAAACAATGGTTGAAATATACATACACATAAAACATGCTAAGTTGAAAATGATCGGTATAGAACTCAAATAAACTGTAATAGGATCTACTACTCAAAATTTCTTCAATTATTTTTCTGTATTGATTGGTATCAATATTTGTCTCTTAAGTGTAACTCGGCATATGGTTATATATCTTCACACCATTGTAAAATAAGGAGTCCTTGAGCAGAGAGTTGCAAGGGATAGGTAATTTAATTTTTTTGCATGCTCTGATGAGTTGTATAGTGATGGGTGGTAACCTCAAATTTCACCAGATGTTTCTTAATCAAACACACTGTCTCCAGAATAAAACGAACTACAACCGTAAAAAATTTTTCATCTATAAACATTTGCCTGCATGAATCACTAGGTTTAGCTTCGCACAATTATCGTATAGCTCTCTTCTGTAATACAAATACAGACTCCACCAAATTAAGGCTACACACACCCCAAAAAGGTATACCATACCTTAAGTGAGACTCTACCAAAGCGTGATATGCTAGCAATAACTCTCACTGTATAACAGCCGGTGGAAATTTTGCTATCCATCTTTCTGATGTGAGTGTCAAATTTCAGTCCACCGTCTATATACAGAAATGTGGTACACTCCCTCTTCTCAGGTTTTATACAGTTTAGAGGTGAATCTATAATGATGTCAACTTTTGCTTTGGAATTGAGAATGGCAGGAAAAATTAATTTCATCGATCCAGCTTGATGAAATTTCGTTAATATCAAAAAAATTATTCATGTGTTGAGAATTGTACTTCCCTCATTAATTTCAAGAAAATGTCTATTAGAACAGGTGAAGAATGACATATTTATTAGACAGAAACCATATTCAGAGAAGATACCAACGTAAATTAAATTTTATAACATAATAATGAAGCAGAAACCTAGTACACATATTTAAGTGATGAATTGAAGACAAACAAGTCAGTAATTATACCACAGACATCATGTATAATTATGAAATGAACTTCGTCTTGTTAAATCATAATACAAGGTGAAGGTATAATCAAAGTACGCATATAATTGATGACTGAAAAAAATTAATGACCAAGTAAACACAACTGGAAATGTTTGAATTCCGAGTCAGCTGTAGATTTTTCATTACATGGGAATGAGAAATAAAATAAGTCTGATGTTATAGCATATTTCATTCATCACGGTAATTTCATATTTTAAAATAACCTTCGCAATTTGTCTCTTATAATTTTTCCATTAGTGTCGCTTTCATTTGAGAAAATATTCAGATTGTTTCCATTTTACCTAAAAATTTCATAAAAGGCAACTTGAGTGAAGTTCATCTGAAATTTTATAAAGTTCTTTCGTGTTTTTTTTTCAAAAATTTCCTATTTTGTTCAGATTATTCCTGCTGCGAATATAAAATGAATTACATTAACAAAAGTGATGAATAAATATAGTTTCTTCTATTTTAAACCCCAGATATGGAACTTTTCTCGGAGACAATTTTTTTTTTATATTTACTCTATCTTCTCATAAAAGTTGTTTTCCTAAAAACGTACTCTATTTACAATTCTACTGCAATATTCAGAAATAATAGGTTTTCAAAAATTATACAGGACATTTTTCAGACGAATTTCTCCACAAAATTCTAAATACAGACAATACTCGAAACGTTAATACTTATTTGATTGACTTTTTTAATGCCTCCTCGTTCTCCAGACACTACACCGATGGATTTTTATTTTTGGGTAAGTTTCAAGAGCGAGGTTATAAAAATCACTACGATAGTATTGATAATCCGATATGTATTATTTTTGTTTTAAAAATATTATTCATGATAACCTTTTAAGTTCAGAAAAGCAATCGATTTTTGAGCGTCATCCTTCGAATAAAAGTTTTATTGGAGAACTATTGATGATTTCATAAAAGAGTACATTCTCTTCTATCACTTCGTTTTTTCTCAACTGCAACCCAAACTGTATGGGGAGAACATGAAAAAATTTTATTGTTATAAATTTCCACTCACCACTAGTACTCTGATTGTCAAGAGTATTGAACCTGGAATCAGGAGCGTCTGGAGAATCGGGACTCGGTGGATGATCCGAGCCAATTCCAGAGCTACCTCCACTACTTTCTATCCGCCTGCCCTTCACATTTTGTCCTACGATATTGGCATTCAGGCATCTCCTTAATTCGATCCCTGTCAGATTTCCCTTCGTTCTGTGGACTGTGTCGTAGTCTCGAGGTGGAAGGAGAATGGGTGAGTTTTTCTTACCGAGTTTTTCTCGAAGTTCCGCTGCTACAGAGTCATAGAGCGTTGTGACCCGGGTGTTTTCAACGGTGAATCTGTTAAGGAAAAAATTATGTTCAGTACATTCAATTGAACGAAAAAACAAAACGGTTTGTAGATAGAAATACAAGTAAAATTTCACATATAGTAAGGGGGCATACTTGAAGACTGGCTGTCTCAACTCATCTACACTGTAGGTTAATGGACTGACACCTATCAGAAAACAACTACTCTCTTGGCTAATAGCACAGCTAATTCTCACAGAAGTAATTCTTGCATATGCGATACAACTGCTGTAATCGATTTTCAATTATATTGGAACAGGCACACTTGCAGACCGGTTTCGGGCGGCCATTTGGTCTCTCGTCAGTGCAAGGTAGAGATCATCATCAACATGAAGTCGATGATTTTCCATAACTGAAAGGATTCCTTTCAGAGTATTATTCCTCGAACTAGGTTGAAGCAAAAGACAAACAACATATTTGTCATCGCCCCATCGGTCTGTGAAAGAGGTAACCAATCGCATATCCGAATCCCCCAATTCCTCGTATAAGGAAAAAACTTCACAAATAGTGCGGGGGCATACTTGAAGACTGACTGTGAATCAAATTATCTGAAAGGACAATCCGTTCAGGCCCGTCTCAACTTACCTACATAATGGACTGACACCTATTAGAAAACAACTACTCCCCTGGCTTATATCACGAATGGCGTTGGATTATATCCGACAGGTGTCAGTGCAGGATTCTTCACAGAAGTAAAACGGTCACATCAAAAAGTAAACCATAGACACGTGTTGTTGGTTAGTTATCGTTTATCAGTGTGGTGTAGTCAAGTGTGAGAATGGGCAACACTTCGCCGCATAAATCGAAGCAATGTCAATCCATGAAAATTAAAGATAAACGATGCTCCCCAAGGTGTTCCGTTGCAAAGTCAAGCTGAGACATCGGCCGCAACTTCGTCTGGAAGGCAACTGGATGAAATAAAAAAGCTATTTCAACCCGCTATAGATCTCATCAGTGGTGCTACGCTCAATCACGAATGCATTGCTGAAATTGACTGTATTTTGTGGAATTGGCGCAGTGGTAGTGCGCCCGACTCATGATCGGAAGGTCGTGGGTTCGATTCCGGCCTCGACCAGATATTTTTCTCGAGAGAATTTATCTGGTTGAAGCTGGGGTGATTCTGCAACCTTGTTTGGAATCACACGTTAAAAGGTAAGACCTCGTTAGTCGTTAGCTCGCACAAGTTTCCTAACTCCTAAGAGTTGTCTTTCGTATGGGGGCGACAGCTGCTTAACGGAAAAACAGATTACATTCGTTTTTTAAAGTTTCCACCCCATTTCCACGCCCTCAGACAGTCTGGAAAATTCTGGTGTGATTTTTTTGGTGAATCTGTTATCTGGAATAACATCTCAATCGTGTAGGTGACCAATTTTAATTTTCGGTGATACGATTAGTTTTCACCCCATTTCCACCCCTTCAGAAGACCTGGAAAACTATGTTAATTTTGTCGAATCGGTCGTCAGGAATAACATGTCTCCATTTTTCAGATGTACACATTCAAGTTTTGATACGATTTTGAAGTTTCCATCCCCTCAGACGGCCTGGAAAACTCTGACGTGACCTTTTTTTCTGTTGAACAAGTCATCAGGAATAACATATCTGTTAGGTGTACAAGGTCGACTTTTCATGTTACAATTTTTCAAACATTTCCACCCTATTTTTTCACCTCTTCAGAGGCCTTAAAAGTTAGGACTTTTTTGTCACAAAGTCAGTCAATAAGAGTATCATATTGAAAAATGGTAGGTGTTCAAAAGTCTTTAAATGGAAAAATAATTCAGTATTTTTCATCAGTGTACTTTGTGAAACTCGATATATGCAAAGTTATGATTGAATAGAACTGGCCGATACTTGAAAATCCATATTTAAACTCATTATTACAATAATACAGTTTATTGTACGATTTTCACTAAAAACGGCTTTACAAAAACATACAATAAACTGTATTAGTGTAATGAGTTCAGAAGTTATGGTTCAATAAACTGAAAATAAGCTCCACTAGCCACTAACTTCTTCAATATGAAAATGTCCATTTCTTATTATTCTCCTTTGCATGAATTTTAAATTTTTATAAATCTACACTGGTGAAGGAAAATAATACATGAATTTAAAAAATCAGCTAATTTTGATGAAAAATTGTACACCTTTACACTATTTTTGTGTGGTCAACTACATTCGGTAAAAATAAATTTAACAAAAATAAGTATTTATTTGAAATAACTAGAACACATTCGAAATTTATACAGTCTAAGAATATTGAAGTAATAAAAAAAATTAAAATCACATAATCATTTATTAGCACTCTATATAGAGGAAAATATTTATTTTGAATCACTTCACCAAGAAAACTCATTCACCTTTCCCGAATTATTCTTTCCCCCCAGATGTTCAGTCATTATCAGTCTCTGCGTTTCTTGCGCGAGTCCTGTTCCTAAAAAATTCCAGAATATATATTATCAGATCACTAAAAGTTCACAAAATTCTATATAAATAATATATAGAACAATGCATTACAATAGAAAAACTGTGTTTTTTAGAGTGTGCACAAGTTGTCACTAAATGAAAAATAGTTATTAACAAACTAAAGATGTGACTTTTTGTCTTTCCCAGAATCAAGTATAACAATCAACAAAATATGCATAGACAGTGCTTAGTTCTGATGGAGGAAAAGCATTTCCATTAGATGTCAAGAAAAAGAATTGCCCGTTTCTAGTGTAATACTGAAGAAAAACCTCCCTGCAAATATTGTTTTAATATAGTTTTATGTAATAATATGCAATAGTAAAAAAGATACAATCACAAAGAAAAACTTTATGTACTGAATAAGTAACTTTTTGAAATTTTCATTTTCTGAAGGGTCACATCTCTAGAGGCAGATTAGGTCGACAAAATCTGACTTTATATTATTGATTTTCATTTCAAAGGCTTTGCCCATATTTCATTATATCTATAGAATTTTCAGGAACTGGCTAAAAGGAAAAAAGGAAATTCGGATAAAAAAGGTTGAAAATGTACCTATCTTGAATTACCTTCTGGGTCAAAATGATCATCAGTCTTCTGAAAATTCCAATGAAATCCACAAACAGATCTAACGAATGTGCTACAAAGTCTCTACTTCCTGCTCTACGTTTCTCAATGATCATTTGTGTGTCAAACAAGACGAATCCACACATGGCCAGAAGTCCGAGATATAACTGTGTCTGGTAAATCCAAACAGCACCAAAAAATAGATTTGCAAATGAAAGGACCATCAAAGCTGTCAGCATGGACATCAGAGTACCGCCAAGGTACAACCATTTTCCTCTTTCCGATAACATTGCACATATAGAAAAACAGACGAATACTGCAGAGGTTGCAAAGAAAGCTGTAACGATTATTGTGGGATTCACAAGTATGACATGTTCTAGAAGAGGTCCCATGCCAACACCAGTGAGTCCGCTGAATCCTAAGAGATATCCTACTCTTTTGGTCATTGCTTTGCCATTATCATCTGGTGTACTCATCAAAAGATAGAAACAAACCAAAGCTCCTATTGCAGAAATAAATCCAGCTTGCAGTATGTTGGTGAAAAGGTGAACTGATGCTCCAACAGCGGCAGCCATTGTAGACATTGCCAAACAAGCATATACATTTTTAAGGTGAGCTCTTACAGGTTGTTCTCTGTAAAATAAAAAATAATATTTAAATTTACTCATGAGAGAGTTTTTTTATCTTACAGTTTTGTATCAAAAGAATTTAGAAATGTCTGCACAGATGCAGCAGCCATTATGAACTATTTATTTTGATATTCAACTTTTTTATGTCGGGAAACACTTCACTGATATTTCTTCTTTTTAGAATAAAAATTCGCGTTATACTTCTCGTAAAATCTCAACTATCACCTTCACTTTATCACTGATACTAACATATACGTGGCATAAAATATGCGTATTAACAGGTATTAAGTTAGCTTTGTACAAAGTTACCAAGTATAATGAAACACGTCACCCTTCCCAAACGGCGTAAAAAAATACTTCTAGATTCTAGATCTTTCTACAGTCGTATCTTTCCCTGATTGGTTAACTATTTGACAACTTCAAACTTCTTAATAGTTGCATTCAAATTGACGCTCGGAACGCTCGTGGTGTGACAAAAATGATTTTATAGCTTTCCTTTTATAATTCTGGGCGAGAACTGGGCATAGAACAATCGATCGAGCGAGAAGAACAATCAATGAATTGGGTGGGTTTTGATGACATTGAAATCAATTCCACATATCTTGTCCCAAGGGGCCCCGAGTTACAAAAGAAATGCTAAAAAGGTCGTTCAGAGCAAGCTCCGAGTGATTCCGGAATGAAAAAAAATGGCTGACGACGACAGAACATACTATTTATTTTTGATTTGTGTTGCTCTGATGATTACTATTACTGTGTAGTATCAAGAAGGAGGCGAAATGTTTTCGAAATTTCTCAGAATTGCCTCCAATTTAAACGCGAAATTCAAATGTATTCTTATTAAACTATACACAGGGGTCTTAAAGAAAAATTACAAATGTTCTGAAACTGCCAACGGAGCGTGTGTGCTAATTTAGTGACAGATAGAAGAACATAGCCAAGATGCAGAGAAACTCAGTTTGTTTTGTCAATATCTCTTCAACACGAGAAATAAGATTAACCCCAAGATTGAACACATATGTTGCAGCTCATATTTTGTTTTGATATATCCAACTTTTCCCATATACAGTTGTCAGATGATCTTTCTACTGTCATTTTCAAATGTTTGAATACGAAACCAATTCACTTCAGTTCCACTTATTAACGACCTTTTCCCTTGAATAATATCTATTCACTCATAGGCAAACCCAACTCCTTTTTAATTAATGAGATAACCATATTAAGTTCACCCTTGAGACATTGTCTACAGATTTTATTAGACAATGCTTGAGAGAAAAACGAACAAGATCCCTTTTTTGATACATGTCATTCGGGATGTTAACAACAAAATCGTATTCCATTGGTATGTAAAACCAACAAAAATTCGGGGAATTAACTCAAGCTTGAGTCACATCATATAGCTTTGAATGCATAGAAAATGTAACCTTGAACCCCTCCCTTCTTGATAATTCCTATATAAGCTCGGAGTTTCATACTTTGAAGGCGGTCTTCCAGCACAATATGTCTGATTCTCCATTCTATTTTACTAATTTGAGCTTTCATCCGCACTAATTTGAGCTTTCATGCAGAAAAGCTGGAAACTCTGAGTTCTGGAGGCGTTAGGCGATATTGAGAATGCCTCTCATCCCCATCAGAAGCTACTGATGGAAAACGAGAAACTACGCAAGCAGATCAAAACCAAGAAAAACAGAAAATGCAAGTGGAATATATTCCTGACGCAAAATGCGAAAACTGTGAGAGAGACAGCATAAAGTGAGATCAAGGGGAGAACAACTGAGAAAAGATAGGACATGGGGGGACTTGTGTGCTATCCTTGAAGAAGTTGGGAACACTAGCATATTCATACATCCATGCATCGAAAATTTACGGACCACAGATGCTCCAAATGAATATGGTATCATTTTGCTGTGTACCAGCAACATAGAGTCCAAGGATGACACTATAAATGGTATCATGAGGAAATTTGGAGGCAGACAGGAATGGGTCCATCAGAACAAGACGGAAGGTGAAATAGCTATGATGCGCCAGTCTCTGGAATTCCCAGATAATGATAGTGATCTCAACCAGACAACAACATGGAGAGGGATAAAATAATCGATAAAATTCATCCAAAGTTAAATTTTTTTCAATTAAAAATTGATTTGAAAATATTCATATTAGGGACTACTTTCATATTTTCATCTAATTTGTTGAAAATTTTTGATCCGATATAGAGATGGCTTTTCTGGTAGAGCAAGACACTGTTGTAAATAATAAGTCAGACAAGCTACTTCTCCATTCTCTAGCGAATATAAGGAAATATGCCGTTTTTTATTCTTACAGAAGAATTGGTCAACTCGAACAAATAAATCCAATTTTACTCAAGAAGAAACTTCATTGACTTTTTTACTATTTTCCAATCCTTAATTGACAAATCTTGTTTACAAAATAAATGAAGACAAATAAAAATACAGAATGATAAATAATGAGTAAATATCAACACGATTCCAATACAAGTAGAAGCCATGCCTTAGAAAATGGCTATGCTATAAAACAGAATGTGAACGAACTAGTGATCCTTGATAGAGAAGATATTTTGGGAGTGGTTATCACTCGCATGCTGATGTAGCTATAAATCTGTCTATAAATCAGACCAAGATAAAAGTAGCACAGTGATTGGAACAAGAGGAAGAATCAGAAGTACTGGAGAGCAACAAAACCAAATGAAGAAGAAATTTAAAAAATGCGGTTGTGGTCCAAATGAAAGACAAATTATAGCTGGCCCGCTCGAAACAATGAAATCAGCAGTGAATGAATACCCCCCGACATATGAGTGGACATGAGATAAATTGAAATAAACAGACACATTAAAGTAATTCTCACTGTTCACAACGGAGAGAACGAAGAAGCGATTTTAAAAAGAAAACTAGAAGAGACGGCACTATTAGACGCTACGACGGAGCTGCTCACGAATAAAAAGATCACCCACTTTGAAGGCATGGACGCTACAGTGACTGTGGAAGATGTTGTGCAAGCTGTCTCTGGAATAACGAAAAAAGTACCCGAATTATTTGTAGTGAAGTCACTTCAACCAGCCTAAGATAACAAACAAAACGCTACCCTCCCTCAGCATGCATGGTGGTGACGTAGAAAAGTTACTAGAAAAAAAATCGGTCAAAATTGGACGGACACCGTGTAGACTTGTTAAGAGACCGAGATAAATTCTGTGTTTCAAATGTTGGGAGTACGTACATCTCAAAGAGGACTGTACAGGACCAGACAAGGAACGGTACTGTCCGAGATGCGCAGAAGGTCATAGGGCAGTAAAGTGCCGTAATAGGCCATACTATATATACCGTAAGGAGGAAAAGGACACCAATCGGGTTACACAAAATGTCGAATATGCACGCGAGGCAGGAAAAAGTGGAGGTATCGAAAACGATCAGCAGAAATAACAATAGTTCTTTAAATCAACATCAACAGGAGTCGCCAAGCGCATAATCTGGCACTGGCCACTGCCAGAAATTTCCAAGCAGACATCATAGTCGTAAGCGATTGCGTCAATGCCATTCGACACAGGTGACAGTCATCACCCGAAGACGATTGTGGATACTAACAATCGAAACGTCGTGAAGTAACTTGACTTGGAATCTTTTAATTTTTATTTCTTTTCAATTGTTCAATTTTCAACTGTTGCTTTTACTTTATTTTATTGTAATTTCATTTCAGGGTTTTTTTTTGCTTAATATGATTGTTATTTTCCAGTTATTCATTTTAATTTCATTGATTCTTTCAGGGATTTCAAATCATTTTATATCATATTAGACAATGGAAGTCCTATCTAATGAAAATCACCACGAAACATTGTCAATCACCTTCAAACAAACAAGGAAGAATTGAGGTTCTCGTTTCCTACTGTATATGATATTATACTTCCTGATAAAAGTTGGTAGTGGACAGTCACCATCTCTCTTTATCGTTCGCGCATCTCAGACAATATAACTACATATTATTCTGTGTCTCAGAGGCATGCACAGTAAGATTTAGCAAGTTGTACAGTGTACATGCTCTGCTAAACCACAAGATCTTTCACCCAGTCTGCAGTCTGAGTAAAAGATCTTGTGGTTTAGCAGAGCATGTAAATTCGGAGGGTCACGTTATGGATAATAAGAATACCAAAACTAAATCTGTAGGAAATGAAAGAACTGAAAGGTCATTGGTCTTCTTTGGTTATAATCTCCAAACGTTTCAAGAGCAATTGCGGCAGTCATCTTCAGTGGCGTGGTCATGCAAAACCCGGAAACCAACCAAAACTTCGACGCCAGCCGTGAAAGCCTATATTCCTATAAAAGGTAATTTGTTGATATGATTCACATTAGTAAAAGTCAAAAAATTTTGAACAAAAATCGAAAATACAAAATTTGAGCAAACTTTATAATTACATTCTAACTTTTGATCAAAGATTAACTCTTCAAATAACGAAATTGAATTCAAAATTGATAATTAAAAATCTTCATATTCCTACATTTTTACTGGGAATTATATTTATGATAACACATTGAATATCATAATTACATTCGAATCCATTATTTGATATGTCGAAATATTCACCCTCATTCAATTGGAAAGGGTATATTTTCAGGAGAGATTAATTAGAGGAAAGAAAGGTTCTGAGTTTCTATTTCTCCATCTTCATACAAAACAAATATGGGATTCTTCCAAAGAAAGGAAGAAAGCAAAATAAACTCTACAAAGATGTGTAGTTCTTGCAAAGAAGTAACTTTCAGACTGCCACTGAAAAAAGCCTCCTTCAAACAACTACTTCCATATAAAAATTGAATTACATGAAAGAAAAATACTTTTGAAACAACTGCTTCTATAAAAGCACTGAGTTATACAAAAAACACGTTTTTTTTGTTTTATATGAAGATGGAGAAGTAGAAAGCCAAAAGTTATCTTATTCAACTTAATATTTTCATTGGTCACATTTTTCATATGTTGCCGTTTTTATTTGTATAAATGAATGTAATTTCTTTATAAACCTAATTTTGGTGAGTTGTTTTCATGTATTCATTATTGGCTTCTGTTTTCTGATTGTAGATATTCTGGAAAAAGAAATAAAATTTTCGAGAACTCGAATAAATAGATAGCCATTCGAAAAACCTTTGACTACCATACCAAATAAATTCATCTAATGAATAAAGGAACACGCCATACCATCATACCTATGACACAGAATAGTATAACTACTACTATTCTGTGCCTATGAATATGAAAAATATTTACTTCTGGTAACAGTGATATCTAGAACTGGCATCACCGCTAGGTTGAGAGAGAGGTTATGTTTTATATGTGTGTTAAGGTTTACGGTTATGTAGGCTCTACAGCTCTGCTGTGGTTATGTCGTTATGTGTTGGTTTTTCACAATTTTGTAATTTGGCTTTGAAGTATTAATTTTTAACTGTATTTTGATTATAAAACATAAAGAATAAAAAAATGGGTCAAAAAAAGAAAATTGGAAAACAGCGAAAAGATAAATACTACCAGCTCGCGAAAGAAACAGGTATGATTTAAAATTGGAGTTCAGTTTTTTGTTCTCATAGTAAAATTTTAGGTTTGAGATCCCGTGCGGCCTTCAAACTAATTCAACTAAATCGCAAGTTCGAATTTTTGCAAAAATCGCAAGTATGCGTCGACCTATGTGCTGCACCAGGTGGATGGATGCAAGTTGCCAAACAGAATATGCCAGTTTCAAGCATTGTAGTTGGCATAGATCTGTTTCCAATCAAACCCATTCCTGGTTGTATAAGTTTAACTGAAGACATAACGACTGAAAAATGCCGAGTAGCATTATCAAGAGAGTTGAAAACCTGGAAAGCAGATGTTGTACTTCATGATGGTGCTCCAAATGTTGGTAGAAATTGGTTACATGATGCCTATCAACAAGCTTGTTTAACACTTAGTTCTCTGAAGTTAGCTTCACAGTTTCTCAGGAAAGGAGGATGGTTCATTACTAAAGTGTTCAGATCAAAAGATTATCATGCACTCATATGGGTTTTGAAACAACTATTCAAAAAAGTACACGCAACAAAACCTCAGGCATCACGTACTGAATCTGCAGAAATTTTTGTAGTATGTCAATATTACATTGCTCCAGATAAAATAGATCCAAAGTTCATGGATCCAAAGTATGTGTTTGAAGAATTAGAAATTGAACCCAAAAATAAGCTTAATGTTTTCCACCCTGAAAAGAAAAAGAAAGTGAAAGCTGATGGATATCCTGAAAACGATTACACTTTATATACCAAGTTGAAGGTATCAGACTTCATTAAACATGAAAATGGAATTGATATATTACAAAATGCTTCTGAGGTACGTATTTTATATCTATACTTATTAAATGCGAAAGTCACTCACTTAACATTCACCCATTCATCTCTGTTTCTCTGTACTGGTAAGTCCTATGAAGCTAAAATTTGGTATATAGGTGCTTCTTAGGTCTTAGATGTGCACTGAGAAGGGATTTTCAAATATCCCAACTGAAGCGCCCCCGTGGGGGTAAAAGGGGCATGTTTACATATGAAAATTACCTTTTCATCACTGTTTCTCCGTACTGCTATATTTTCATAGGCTGAAATTTTGTATATAGGTTCGTTTTATATTGTAGATGTGCAATAAGAAAGGATTTTTAAATATTCCAACTGGGGCGCCAGCCGTGGGGCGCGTTCAAGTAGCAATAAAAAAAGGCGCGAATTTTTAACTTGAAAACCAAGAATTTTGCAAAAATAATTTCCCATTCAGTACCTTTACATACACTCGTGGTCTTTGAGTTTCAGATATTGTATGATGAATACTAATGACTATAAAATGCTCAATTGATTTATTTTCTGAAAGTCTTACAAACACATATGTGTGAACATTGTAGCTTGAATGAAAACTGGAAAATGAAATTGAAAGCTTTCAACTCGATGATACAAAAAAATACAATCAAAAAAACATTATTCAAATTAATCTGGTATGGTATAATTATAAAAGGAATAACTCTATTAATCTCAAGAAACATTACATGTAAATAATATGGACATTGTAACAAAAAAAAGCACTATAGGAACAACATAACTGAAGAATCAAAAGTTAACTTTTATTAGTTCATTATCGACTGATATAAAGTTAGATTTCACTTTTTATGAGCTTATAAATGTATTATTATATACCATTATTTTGAATTTGTATTAGGAATTTGAATCAGGAGTGTAAAATTCATCATGTTCAGATGGAAAACAACACCAAGAAAATTTCATCCAGTTACCTAACTAACATTTCTTGAAAAAAAATTATTATTGTCATTATTATCAAAAATGAAAATTGCAAATTTTGCTTGCAATCACTACATCCCAAAACCTTCAGAAGTATTTTGCTAACTACCCAAAAATGTAGACTAAACTATACTCGGCTACTTTTTTATCTAATTTGACAAATCTTAGGACTGAAGGAACATCAGACACGACATGTATAGTTCTATTCCATGCTCTGAGAGGTTATTGAAAGATATAGTGAAACAAATGTTTAGAAAAGTTTAATATGTGGATTTATTAATAGGGGCAGTTCTGTTTTGGAATATATTAAGACAGGGTCGACTCTTTCTTGGAAAAAATATGCCTGTCCTGAAAAATACAGTTTTTGGGTATATAATTTCTGGTCAAACCAGTGAGCCTACCTATAAAATTACTTGTTATCGATTCGCATATTTGAGGACATGTCTGTGAAAACTATGATAACCCATAAAATATGATATTAGAAAGTCTTTAGAAAAGTGCTTACGCATTGTATGAGAATGTAGGGATTTTAAGTAAATGATGACTTTGCCACATCAAAGGGTATAACTGTACATCCACTTTCATTATCATTGTGAATTAAATCCTATATAGCTAGTATGGGCATGTGAAGAGAGATGTTTTTCTAAAACATATGTTTAAATTGACTGATATTTAAAAATTATTTGAAAATACTCACTAGGAAAAATGTGTTTATCATGTGGCTAAGGAATAAGAGAAGATGTGAAAATTGGACCACATTATTGATGAAACCATTTAATCAATAATAATACTGTTAAATAATTCTTCTACCAAATCAGATTTTTCTGACATACAATATAATGTTTTTTATTATGATGGTTTACTATTATATCTTAGGTATTTTTTTGTATATTTTATCTTTTATATTTCAACATGTGAAACATATAATTGACTCATACCTGTATAATATTTTCAACCATTTTCGCAACCTTGTGACAGAACATTTAATTTAGTCTAAGGTAACAATAGACAGACCCACAAAATCATGTGAATACAGGGTTGCATTGGGACCAAAATACCCATTCTCAATAGAAAAAATAACTAGTAATCAACAGAATTTATGCCAAGCATCCTGTAAGTGTTTTGCAAACATAATGAGCCTTTATTACTATACTGCTCTTAAAAATGAAACTGAATTTGTTTTATTTCCTCTAGGACATGTATTTTATTATTCCCTGTTTATATTTATGTTGACAATTTGTCCAAGAGTCGAAAATAGTTCAGTGAGAGCTTGATCAGAGTTGAGTTATGTATATCCTCATTACTTAGATGGGTGACCAGATTTTAAACTGACTTTCTATGCAATGTCCTCCATCGACTTTAAAATACTGTCTCTCAATGCAAACCAAGTTAGCATTTTCAGGAGATGACTCAAACTCAGTTTATGCCGAAGGTTCCAATTCCATCTATCAAGAAGTTAGAATCTTGTCTTCTACTTTTCTCAGTGTGTTTTCAGTTAAAGGTATATTCAATTTATAAGCTAGATATCTCAGAAATTTGTTTTGATATTTCTATTTTGTTTATATGGATTTCATATTTTGGCGACCATACACATGAGCAATACTCCAAAGAATAATAAAGGGTTCTGATGGAATTACCATTAGTGAATTCTCTTGTGGTACTGCACACAAAGCCCAGCATTTTTGTCGCCCTATTCACAACCTGCTCATAGTGGAGATTTTAATCAACCTTGGTGTCAAAAAGAAAACCGAGATCTCGAACAATGTGAGAAGTTTGTCATCAATGTTATAACCAAATTCAATATGTTCAAGTGATCGATAAAATGACATAGCATTTCATTTATTTACATTCAGCTCTATAAAGTTTTCGGAGCACTATTTGACAATTGAGGTGAGGTTCCTTTGAACATTCTCACGTTGTTGCTTGTTGATGACACGGCTAAAGATCATCTGCAAACTTATTCTTTCAGTATCATTGATGAAGATATTGAACAAGAAGGGGCCTGAGTGGCTTCCTTGTGGCACTCCTGACGTGACGTAAATCTCCTCAGATATGAAACACTTGACTTTTACATATTGATTTCTATCTCGAAGATAGCTTGCAAACCAGTTCAATAAATCTCCGTAAAACCCTATCGCTTCAAGTATCCCGAGCAATACTGTACAATTAACTGTGTCGAATGCCTTGGAAATGTTTGTGTAAATTACATCCACTTGGTACTTTTCTTCCAAGGCATTCAGCATGTTAACAAATTTATATGTTTTTGTTATCCAGTTTTCTTGATTGATGAATGAATATTTATTTATGAAAAATGAATACAATAAACATAGGAAGTTTTATTTATCATTTTTCATGACGATCTCCTACCAAGTAGTCACGGCTACATCCATCAATTTAATATTTATTTACTTTGTTATAGATTGTATTTGATGATACAGATATACTCAATAACGAAAGAACCACTTCTGAAATCAAGGAATGTGTAAAGGATATAAAAGTTCTTGGTAGAAAAGACCTTCGTAATCTGCTGACTTGGCGAAAGTTTTTCCATGATGAATATATGAAACAGCAGACTGATTCAGAAGAAAAAAATGAAATTGATGGTGATTCGAAGGTAAAAAAGGATGACTCCGGAGATAGTAATGATGAAGATAATGACTTGAAACAAGTGGATCAACAGATTACTGAATTACAAGAAGGTGAATATCGTGAACAGAAACGCAAAAAAAAGAAAGTTCAAAAAGAACGGAAGAAACTGAATGAACGTTTGAATCTAAAAATGATTTTGAAAAATGATGACGGACCAACAATGGTAGGTGATGATATGTTTTCATTGAAGCAAGTGAAGGATTCTAGGAAGATGAAAAAAATCATCGATCAAACACCTGATACAGTTGCACAATCAGATGAAGAATCAGATGATGAAAGAAAAATTCCAAAATATACAAAATATGAAAAAGGACAAGGTCATTTGGATAGTTCAGGAACTTATTATAAGGATTCTGACTCTGAGCTTGAATATGAAACTGAGGATGAAGATGAAGAAATTAAAGAAGGACTAGGTAAACAATTTTTTAAAGATATTTTAATATCTTTAGTAATTCAATATCAACTTTGTTTATACAAAGATGCAATATGCTTGTTATCACTGTTAAATTTTCCTAAATGAATAGTTACTCCTGTATTTTCTTTGTTGGTTAAATACACTTCTCCCACAGTCTGGAACTGTAACACTTTTTTTGATATATATTTCACCAACCAAGTTGACATCTGAATATACAAGCTTTCGTTTCTAAAAACGATATGAACAAAAAAATGAAAATTATGAAAAATTTAATTCCATTTTGAGGCTCAAAATAATGGAATCTCAAAAAAGATGTTAGGTCGGTTGTCAAAATACATGGAAAAGCTTGAAACGAAATTTGAAAACCTTTTCAATATTTTACAATAGCTCATCACAAATAATTAGATACGTTTGCCAAGTCTTCAGCTATTTCAGTTCACATCAATTTTCAGAAAGGTAATCTGTGAAAATATTCACCTGTTTTTTTTTCATTTTATATTCATTTCAATAATCATTTTAATTGTTGGAATCGCATATGCAATTAGTAATTTTGAACTGTTATTCATGTATACTCCTTTTCATTGAATTTACCCACAGTTTGAATTAACGAACTAGCCATTTTTTTAAAATGAAAGCATAGTTTTACTATAAACTGAAAAGAAGTATTTTGATTAACGGAAATACATTCAATCTGATTTTTTTATAGGACTGGGAGAGGAGGAGAGTGGTGATGATTCACCTAAGAAGAGAGCAAAAATAAGTTCTCAGAAAAAAAGTAAAACTTTGGAGGAACACCCTCTCATCACCGATTTAGACTATAGAGACAAAGAAAAAAAGAAAGCCCATAAAGCAGAACTCTGGTTTGATAGAGTTGCTTTCAAAAATCTTATTGATGAAAAAGATGAGGATGCAGATTTGGATAGAATGGTGGAGAATTTTAAGAAAAAAGGAGGCAAAGTTATTGGAGAGGAAATAGATAAAAACGGAGGAGACTTGAACAAACAAAGTAAGAAAGTCAACAAAAAAGAGTTTCGGGAAGAATCAGAAGACAGTGACTACAACTCTGATGAAAAAGAAGGTGCTGATAGTGATGATACAGGTAGTGACTCGGATTACGACGTCGAGAAAGAATTTCATGTTCCCGTTAACAATACAAAAAAAGATGGATTCGAAATTGTAAAATCAACAGGTAAGGTATTGAATAAAGACAAATTTCATTTGTATAAGAATGGTGCCAAACTGAAAATTTAAATATAGAAGCAAAGGAAATTATAACTGTCATGTGAATATCTATAGAACAAACAATTATATAATGTTTTGGTACGATAATCCTTTATTTTCAATTGATGAGATAAAAAGGAACAAATAAATAAAAAAAAATCAAAAAATCATCAATTACAAAATAGGTTTTGACTTATTAACAAAATTGATAAATGCTCTAGATTCAAACACAGTTGGTCATTTCCTTTATTTATTTAGTCCCTTGTCAAATAGTATTTTCTTCTCTTTCCATAGATAAACAAAATCGTTAGCAAAATATACATTTTTATGACAATGTTTCTTATATACTTAATAGGTTTTCATCAAGTATCGGCCGATTCCATCACACAGACAATGCATTAATAACTAATTTGATTCACCGTCAATAACTTCATGAGTAGAATTTGGATCCTCTGGTTTGAAATGAACCTATTGAAAACACTTTTCCTGCACCAGAACAAAAATACTGTCTCTCGACGCACGTTTACCAAGTTGGCATCATTCGATGACTAAGACTTAGTATTTTTATTTTGGTTTGGGTATATTAATTGAAAATGATTTCCGAAGTAAATATTCTCAACCACTTCTGATATAAGAAATCATTTGGAAATGTCATGGAGAAAATCTGATTTTAAAACAGTTTGAACAATAGATTAAAAATGATCAGTCATTATTCTGTGATTCCCAATATTAAAAAACAAATAATTGTTGTATCTAGGTAGAAAACGAAAACATAAATTGAGCTCAGAAGAATTGGCCCTTGGAAGTGTTATAGTCAACAGCAAAAAGGCAAAACGAGATCTTGTGGATGCCGCTTGGAACAGATACACATTTAATGATGAAAATTTGCCGGACTGGTTTGTTAAAGAGGAAGAGAAACACATGAAAAGGGAAGTTCCAGTTCCAAAGGTGAGTGGTAGATGTAGAATTTTGATGAGGCAACGAGCATAAGGGTTGAAATGATAAGTATACCCGTTTTATATGAAATGGAAGTTATCATTGTCTTCAGAGATACAGTTTCAGTAATATTAGGCAAGACTAGGCAAATTTACTGGCGTACCTAAAAGTCTAATTACTGTCCATAATTGGAATATGCCAACTGAACAGAAACCAAAATACAAATGACAGGCAGGTTCTCAACCCATAAATATTAAGAACCAACAAAATACCATATCAATATCATGAAAACCTACATTGCCAATATTATGAAAATTATGTTGATCACTAATAATATGTACGAAAATGAAAAATGCAACAAGAAACTAAAAGTAGGTGTGTATATATGAAATCAACAAATTGTTCAGTTACAAACTAGCGTAAAAATCTACCTCAGCAACAGAACATTAGTAATTGTTTAGCAAAATGTATACATTTATAGAAATTTGAATCCAGAGCTGTGAATATTAGATGGAAATAGGGAGATCATAGTTTCTAATATGTAAATATTCCAAATGATTGTGTAAAAATTTACTTGAGGTCATCATAAATAGCAGCTAATAGGAAATATTGATTTGTTGCTAAGCGAATGGAATCTCAATGGCCTGAACGAATTGTTCATTTTGATAATTTGACTATATTTCATCAACAAGCTAGCATCCTTTTGATCTCAAAAGGAGAAGCAAAACCAAATTTGAAAATGAATTTGCTACCATTTCAGTAGTTGGTATTTTTATGATGCCCACTTCATTATTTTTGACAGCATTTCTAATGAAATGATGTTGGATGTCTATATGTTTCGTTCTCGCATGATACATTGATGTTTTAGAAAAGTCAACAGCTCCTTCATTGGAGGAAACCTGTAATTTTTTTATAATTCCCATCTTTTCGAAAACCATTCTCATCCATAGTGCCCCTTGAATAGCATAAGCTAGGCTAGAGTGTTGTATTCAGCTTCTGTTGATCTTTCGACTTTGGATTCCATTTCTTTCGTTTGTATTTTGGAATATGCATACAGGCGTTGCATCCAAAAATTTTCAGAATTCTTCCATCTGAATAGATAAGTTTCAACTTACTGGTAGTTTTTCTTTCCAATGTACTTTTTGGAAATTAATTTCTATGCTGCTTTCCTTTCATGCGGCCAATGCAAACCTCATTCCTGTTGCATATTGAATCAAAAGTGATTCCATCTTCCATGCATGCATGGATGCAGTCTTAATTTGTACAGGTCATAATTGCTGGATTTTGCAAATGCAATAAAATTTCCAGAATGTACTTCTCTCATTTTACATCTAACTTTATTTTCAAAAATAGTTTTTATACCTTCCTTGGCCAGCTGCTTGCATGAAATAAGATTGATTTCAAGTCCTGGAATATATCTAACGTCACATATAGGAGTGTCAACTTTTCTTCCATGTATGTTGAGCACTATGATGTTTCACCAAAACAACTTATCTTTAAATTTTCTGAAGCTATTGTTACAATGCCACCATCTTCAACAGATTTTATGTTGCGAAGCCAATCAGAACGACCTGTTAGATGAACCGAAGCTCCAGAGTTGACATACCATTCATTTCTGGTCAAATTTTCTGTGCTGTAATACTTCACTTACGAATTGTACTTTGGAAGTCTAGATGTTTTGGATTTATGACCATACTTGTGAAAATTGTGGCATTCTCCTTTGAACTTCAGCTATCTCTTTCCTCTGGAATTCGGTTTTTGAAATACTAGGGCCTATTGTTTCTCTTCATGCTCATACTTTGCAGCTTCAGCTAGCAATCTCTCTTTTACCAAGTTTGTAGTTAGTTCCAGTCCACAGTTTTCAAATGCCATGAGAGGTTTGAAATAGTCTGAAAGGCTGGCAAAAATTAATACTGCTAACACTCCGTTCTTAATTTTATTGTCTATAGCTCTGAGTTGCTGCGAAATTTTCATCTTATTGTTAAGATATTTGTCCATTCCTGAACATTCGGAGTAACGATTAAGTACTAATTCAGTGTCACTATTTTCGGGTTTGAAGGCTGTGGATTTTTGGAATTTCTTCCTGAGAAATTCCAGGATTTATAAACCTCTGAAGAAGCTAGTCACTCGCACCGACGAAACGTCAGGAAGAAATTCCAAAAATCCACCTAACTTGATTGGTTAGTAGTAACAGGTAGAATTTTTTAACAGAAACAGCCGTAGGCTGTTTTTTTATCTCCGGTTGTTCCAACTTGCCAGCTAGCTATTTTTGTGACCCTTTTGAAACCAATGCGTTTTTCTTGTATCAGCGGTGAGTTGTCAAGTCCCATAATAAATTTGTTATGTAAAACTACACACTTTCCAGCTAAACATCTTACTCTTGCTGTCCACTGCTGAATTGTTTCATGTTTAATTTCAATGGCACTTTGAAATTTATATCTTGCATCAAAAGCACTGACTGTAGATTTGAAATGTTTGTTATACAATTTCACTAGTTCCTTTGGAAGGACAAAGACAATCAAATTCTAGGCTTCTTCATCGCACGAATTCAGAAGGATAGCCCTCTTCAACCCCAATCTTGCTTTAATCCAAATCTTGAAGGCAAGATTCTCGCACATTTTCGATCAACGTGGATGATGCCATATTTCATCACTCGTTTCTTTCGTTATGCCAAAATAACTCGCGATTTATAACTTCTAATGTTTTACAGTGCTTTTATCACTTTATTCTCGTCGCCACTGTGGTGGTCCGACTTGGTCAACGAGAAATAATTTAATAGAATTTATGATTTTTTCAAAAGTAACACTTAATATAAACCATTGGCTTTATTGTTGATCCATCTCCTTCGTCACTGTGGTGTCTTGGCGATTGGGAACTTCAGCAATAAACCTGTACAAGAGTTTGAATTTTTTATTGCATATTCATTGTCTTTCATTCAGAACTCCTTAACACCAACTACCATTGTTTTTGAACTTGCTGAATATGCTACATAATCTATTTTTATTGGATTATTTATTAAAAATGGAATTCATCAGCAACTCATATCAACAATTCAAAAGATTATTCTCTCTGTCATTTGCAGAGTTGTTACATTCAAAAAAAAGTATATTTTCTTAACTCTTAAGGGGGGTGGTTCAAATCTATTATAATGAGCACTGGAAATATTAGTCTATTGAGTACAACCTTCACAATATTAAAAAAAATATTTGAAGAAACTTTCATAATTCATTAATAAATGTTTGTTAAATAGAGAACTTTTGTTTTATTTTGATAGGAAAATTGTAGATCATTTCATTTTCAGGAATTAGTCGACGAATATAATAAAAAATTGGAAGATATAAATGTGAGACCCATCAAAAAGGTTATCGAGGCAAAAGCAAGAAAGAAGAAACGTGCATTGAAGAAATTAGACAGAGCCAAGAAGAAAGTTGAGGCACTTATGGACAATGTTGATGTAACAGATCGTGAAAAAGCTAAACAGATAAGACAGTGAGTAAACAAATAATATTCAATATCACAGAATAATTAATTATGTAAATATTATATTGTATAAGAAATTGTATACTCTACAAACATACACTTGCGAACTTTTAGTAGAAAAACAAAAATGCAATAATGAGAATAATGATACCGCTAATATATTTCAGAGAATGCTTTGCTTTAAAAAAAGAACATAAAACATGAAATGAAACAATTTCACACACGAATTTTACTAGTTCGGACTTCCATTGTCTAGAACGATTCTAATATGCTTCGAAATCTATGAAATAACAAATAAAATTAAAATAAATAGCTGAAATATCAATTATATCAAGCAATAATCGTGAAATGAAATTAAAATAAAACGAATAAAAAATTCAAGATAAAAGATGAAAATGACCACAGAGTAAAAAGAAGCTAAAATAAGCAGTTGCTTTTTGGAAAAGACATTTTTTGACTTTTTACTACTCCATCTTGATACAAAAAAATGTGGGAATCGTCCAAAGAAAGGAAGGAAGCAATTAATTTAAAAATAGACTTTTAACGAAGATGTTTAGATCATGCAAACAAGTAACTTTGAGATACAAACTGAAAGAAATCTCCCCCTGAAACAGTTACTTTCGTATAAACATTGAATCACACGAAAGAACAATTTTTTGGAAACAAATACTTTTATATGAACACTGAATTATACAAAAAATACTTTTCTCTACTCAGTTTGTATTTCAACATTTGCGAATCTTTTGTTGTTAAATATTGGTATTTCTTTGAATTTTTTAACGTTAGGAAATATTCCAAGTGAGAATGACTTATTTAGCTCACTGCAGATGAATTCAACTTTGACTTCAGAGCGTTTTCTATTCAGTCCAAAAATAATAATATTATTAGTTCTGATATTTTTTTCAAGGGTTTCGACTTTATCCTTCAAAAATGTATTTTGAGTTTCCAGTGAAACAATTCTATCCCGCATTTCTTCAGTTCTGAGCTGATTATATTGGTTATATTACCTGAAATCAAACTTCTTGTAAGCTACCACTTCGGCCATGTGAAATCAATTCCAAACATAAAACATTTGTTCTAGGATTTATCCGTTGGCAATTTCTTAATAATTATCTCAGCATTCCTGAAAGTATCTTGATCCCCAGAATAAATTTTGTGATTTTTTCCGTTGTAACATGACGTTTAATTCTATTTAAATAGAGCCAAACTTTTTTCTGAATACCGAAATCGTTTGGGGTTTCATTGTCTCCAAACTTTTTCTTATGTCTCACACTAGTGTAGCCTTCATGATCTGTTTTCTCATTTGTATGACACTTTCTTTTTCTCAGTGAGTCATAGTTTGTTTTGCTTTGGTTTTTTTTCTGATCATCATCTGATCCCGTCAATATCATATTTTTTGTCCCTTGTGGATATATATTCAGAACTCCACTAAAGGATTTCTTTTGAACAGTTATGGTAGATACGTTTTTGTTCATTTCTTCAACTTTTTGTTCTTTGCTTACTTTTTCTTCCAGCAAGTTATTGGTTCGTTTCAATAATTGGTTATTTATCTTTTTTGTTTATAATCAATTTGAGTAGATTCATTTCAAGTTTAAATTGATCATGGGTTTCATCTTTATTGAATCATTGGACATCAGCCTGACATCCACTGCAGATGATTCCTGTGTCACAGATTTTAACATATTCTAGTTTGTTTCTTGTTGCACAAGAGAAATGATAAATGCTTCTACACTTCATGCACACAATGTTCTTATTCCACTTTGATTGGCAACATTTAACTTGCTTTTCTTTGAAAACATCATCACTAAATTTGCAGAGCACATTTTTACACTGCTCTTCAGAGTCAGCTATCTTGAATAATAATGATATTATTGACAAAAATACATACTTCTCTCTCATAGAGTCTCATCAGAGTATAGCATATTACAAAAAAGAGATAAAAAAATACTTGCGGAGGGTTGGAGCAAGGGGCAATTGTAGACCTCTGTTTGTTAATCAGAAAGTTTTGACCTTCACTAATATTTTTATCTTAAAAACTGTCTGCTTGATGCATAATAAAGAACTGTATACACTTGATTCTACCAATCATCATATAAATAGTCAAAACAGCAATACATTTTATTTGCCTATCCTCAAAACGACTCTTACAGAAAATTCGCTCTTTTATGAGAGCACAATATAATCATTTGCCAACACAAGTCAGAAAACAAAAAACTCCATGAAGTTCAGGAAGTAAATAATTTTTTGTACCTGAAGCATATTATAACCTTTAAGAATATTATAATGATACATTTCAACTACTACTATCATAATGTTGGTTTCTGCTCTATTTCATGTCATTTAGCTATTGCTATCTTGTAATTATTGATTATACCAACACCATTTATATATTCTTGTGCAAGCTCATAAACTTTCATTTGAATTATTTATTTCCATTTTTATTGTTGTACTTGTTTTATTACTATATTGATGTATTTTTATTCATATCTTTAATGGCGATTTCAACATTTTTATTGTTTTTATCATTCCATTGTATTTAATGACCTGGTGACCCCTTGAGTAAATATATTTTGCATATTTGCGAATCTGATGACTTTGTCAATGAGAACTATATCTCTTAAATGGTATAGCACAGTTTTGATTGTGGATTGTTTGATATCCTTGATGAAAAAGTCACCTGGAACGCTCACTTGGAAAATGTTTCACACAAAGCCAGATTGTCTTTTTGCGAAAATCTTGGGGCTTGGGTCCCAAACAAATCTATTGGATATATGTAATGACTGCCAAACCAATGATTACATACAAAACAATTTCCTGATGGTCAAATGCTTGACAGCTCAGGCGAAGCTCTCTGGTGAACTGAGACAGGCTGCCTGGCTATCTGTGGTGTGAGGCTAAATGGACAACATACAGAATTGTGCCTATTGCCAATATCACAAAACAATCTTATGTAGAGCATAGCCAACTACTGGCTGAATTGAAAGTCACAGCATACTAGAAATGACGTCCGATTTATTTTAGGGGACTTGAAGCTTTCAGTGATTTACCTAAATCTTTCTTCATTCAAAAGCACCTTGAAACATAAGCTTTATTTTAATTAGTGCCGTTGTTTTGTTTTTTATGAGTTGATTATAACTTTTGATTTAGCTGTAGTTATGGATTGTGTTAGCTGAAGTTATACATTTTATATACTGACCAACTGTATTAGTGTGAAGAAACCAATCAAGAGACACTTCTATCACATTAAGTTCACATAAAACCTAAAATACATAAAAATGAGCGTGACTACTGGAAGGAAAGAAAGCATAGTATATTATAAGTGAAATTCACTGTGTACTTTTATTAACTTATAAATGCCCAGAATGTATTTTTGAGCAATAATAATTGTAAACTATTTGAATTCTCAATACTTGCTTTGAATTTATTGCCTCTTCTAATGGCATATTTTTCTCCTAGGCTATACAAGAAGGCTAAACAGGAGCCCAAGAAGGAGGTGACATATGTTGTATCGAAAAAACATATGGCTGCAAAAAGGGTTAAGAGACCAAGTGGAGTTAAAGGTCATTACAAGGTTGTAGATGCAAGGATGAAGAAAGATTTGAAAGCACAGAAGAAGAAAATGAAGACTATGGGAAGGGGAAGAAAAAGTAAAGGTGGTAGTAAAGGCAGGACTCCTAATAAAAAACAGAAATAAATAACATGAACATAGATTTTGTAAACTTCTATTTAATGTTAATAAATGTCAACTTGTTTGTTATGAGTTTACTTTGAATAATTCTTTTAATAATTGGTACTTACTATTTCCAGACTTTCGAAAGCAACCAAAAATCTTGTGTTATGTACCGACCTCAACAATTTCAGATAGTTTTCATGTATTCTATGACCTTTTCCCAAAGCGTTTCTGGTCTCTGAAATATGCTGTGTATTCTTCGAACGGGTCACTTGTTGAAGTAAGCAAGACGTTTTGAAGGCTACTTTCACGTTCAATCACATTATTTTATTATTCAAATTAAGTTGCTCCCTGTTAATTTTTAGCGTTTTCTTTCAAGTATGTGTATCTTTAGAAAAATTATGATATCAAGATGAACCAAATTTAAGTTGAAAAACAACATTTTGTTTTTCCTTGTATAAAATGGCATAAGAGGATTTTTCTTTCTACTTTAGAAATAGGATATGAAGTCGAACAATTCACCAACAAATTGTTGAAAAGTCATTGAAATCGAAAAAAATTTTATCAAACTTTAAGTTTGGTCAAAAATTCCAAGTAAGTACCCTTTTTTCGTGTCAGTGAGTGCAGTATTATCAGCAATACTATCATTCAGTCAAACTTTATAATATCCTGAGACTCATCGTAAGCATGGATACCGTCAAAAAGTAAAAATTCATAATACGTTAAATCAATAAGGAATAAATCACAATGGATCTTACACAGTCACAGTAAGTAATAGTCTAGTTCACAAGTGCTTCTCATGTCAAACTTTTTTCTTCGCCTACAAAAAATATGAACGAGGTGTCATTAGATTCGGAATAGCATGTAGATGATTTTTGAAAAAATTTAATTACCGCTTCTAAAAATTGCAAAAGTTACAAATAAATTAACTGGTTATTATTTTTTTGCAAATATATCAAAAACTGTTCGACATATTCCAGATTTGAAAAAAGATTCGAAAAAAGGTGGAAATTTCCCAAAGAGAGTCCTACCTCCCGGAACTGTAGGACCAAAATATTTATAATTTTTCCAGAGGGTTAAAAATACTTCCTGAAACGAGTACTCTGGCTTGCGCAAGACACGCCAACATTGAACTTTTATTGAAAAAATATTATTTCAATTTCTTCAATATAAAAATTATTAATTGAAAAAAAACAGGAACCTACTTACTGGATAAATAAATGAACAATAATCCAGTTATTTATGCATTAGTTAATTAAAAATTTTTTTCTACTT
>WOGR01000257.1:0-28201 GCA_015342045.1 Leptinotarsa lineolata | reverse complement strand
AGAATCTTCTTTTATCATCTTGATAAGTGTTCATATGAAATACTTTCATATGAACACTGAATTATACAAAAACACTTTTTTCTACTCAGTTTGTATTCCAAACATTCGTTATAGAAATATTTCTTTCAAATTTTAACGAATAGGCAATGTCTAGTACGGAGGCGCCTTACCCTATTTTCGAATCAACTCATTATCACTGTAACGACCAAACTGGCCCGTAACAGCAATCTAGTAGATGAGGGAACTATAATTTGGTTTATTATGAATTATCCATTCACTCACATCTTCGCAAAATTCCACACGTAATCCGAGTCATCTGGAGTCAAATAATGAAATATAATGATTTTATTGGGATAAAATATATTGGAATTCAATATTTCTTAATATTAGTATGGCTCAGACCAGAAATTGTTCTTAAAGTGGTTATTCATATTTATTGAGAAGAGATTAAAGTAATTGTCTTGAATGTATTTTTCAAAAAACAATTGTCATCGATGACGGATATATTGAAACTGAAAATTACTTCGACTCATTTCCTAGAGTTTTGAAATGTAATTGAAGGAAATTTTTCAGAATTCAGCATTATTTTAATTTCATTTATGAAAAAACTGTCATGGAAATTAATCGATTGATTTTTTAATATCCTAGGAATCTCAAATGTCATAATCTGTTGAGTAAAATATTGTTTGTGGGAGAGCTGAAGGAGTTTTAGGTAGCAGTATGATGTAAATATTGTAAATCAAATATGCATATACATCTGTATATGGAAGTAACGAAAAATTTCGGCAGTGGGCTTCCGTAAAACATGCCGTTCGAATAAAGACATTATTTTTATATCAGGCAATCCTTGAAGAATTTTTAGATTGATGACCTACTCATTTTGTGTGATTTCATATTGAACATATTTTTCATATTAAACATATTTAGTCCTCAAAGAGGTCAACAAAACTAATTGATCATATGAATTCGCTATTTATTTGGTACATATATAGTCATTTTATGATGACTTACTTTCAATGAATTTAACACATTCAAAGCAAATGATCCCATGAGAGAGTAGATCTCTTGGATCGATAAATAAGCGAATCCGGATCTGGAGTTTTACGAGAAATTGTGATGATATATAATCCTCGCAGAAGACTTAAAGGTTATCAACATAAGGATCGTTTGAATCCTATTGGTGAGAACAAATAACTAGCCATTTTTTGTACTGAAATACCTGGCTATATTTATAATTCGGCCTTCATGAATATCCGATAACGAAACTCATCATCAACACAATACATAAGTTGCATAAACCACCGTACAGAAGTGTTGTTTACTTCTGTACGGTGCATTGCAGTTGGCTAATAAGTTATTATTTGACATTTATCGTTGGGACTGTAAAAATTCCATAAAACTTGTTTGGTTCTTATTTAGGAATAACACGGTTTAATACGTTGTATAATTTGTTTTCTGAGAATATCATTCAAATGTGTGTGATAAGCCAGCTTCAATTATTATGTAACTCTGAGTTCAAACTATTTCAGTTCACTATTCAGAGTGATTTGTTTTCAGACAAAATATGAATTAACTATGACGCTACATTTACTCATTATTATGTGAATGCAGTTTTAGCCTATTTCGAATACCAGCTCGTTTTTTTCAAACACTATGATTTATATTTTTTCATATTTTGAAAGTCTCAGAACAAAGTGTTTGCGATTCAACACCAGACCTATTTCAATCTGTCATAGAACTCAGCGGTGCTAGTCTAAATCATGAATGCATTGTTAGCTTGCAGTGAAATATACAGAGAAAACAAAAAGATTTCACATTCGGCGATCGATGTCGATGCTTCGGTTTACCTTTGTATATAGACTATAATACAAAGGGTTTACACAGAACCACTGCGAGGACTGTTGTTTTTCTTGGATAGGCAAGGTTTGAGTTTTCTGTTAATCCCATAGATGGCGTTCTAATGCGGGGGGTTATTCCTGCTTATTTACACTCAAATTTGCCCCCCCCTGAGTCCAACAAAGCATTAGGGGTTCTAGCACAACTGATGAGTCATGCCTGTTGTTGGAACACAAAACTAGCTCAATTTTTTCAAACATTAACTCGTATCTATTATTAAGTACTTATTATTGATTAAGTTCCGATAAAATACCATGAGAGCTGACGATATG
Source organism: Leptinotarsa lineolata (assembly GCA_015342045.1). Taxonomy (NCBI): domain Eukaryota; kingdom Metazoa; phylum Arthropoda; class Insecta; order Coleoptera; family Chrysomelidae; genus Leptinotarsa; species Leptinotarsa lineolata. The sequence goes on along the minus strand of WOGR01000257.1, from coordinate 26,033 downwards.
GGAAAACTTTACTGAAAATATTAGAGGTTTGTGTAAATACACTTCGGGTACCTGATGAAGTTATCGAAAATTATTTATTTGTGGTACTTGAGACAGTAACAATTACTTCCATTCAATATCAGGACCATTATATAAAAACAATGATTTATTAGATGGTCATCAAATTACTAGAACTCTTCGATATATCGAAAAAAATTGATTTCACAATGTCATATGAATACAATCCATCAAAAAACTGTAAAAAAATGAAGTTCTGTATTCAAATATTCAAAATTAACGGTGCTTCATGTCAGATCATACCCTGGATAAAAAGTCTATGATAATATTCTGATAATTAAATGGAAGCTGCTAAGCAAAGTGTGAACCGATTTCCAATATTTCTGAAAATGCAGAACAAATGGCAAAAAAAAAAGAATTTCGAAATTTTTAGGAACCAAAAGGACAGAGAGATTATACAGTATCACTCAATAGTACACAAAAATAGACAACTTTGCCAAGAAATCACCATAAATAGACTAGAACTTAGGTACCCATGTACATGGTGGGTCAGTGAAAATGAAAAAAGATCAATTTTTCATTTACTCGGACCCTTCGACTTTTTTTTCGAGGGAGAAATCTTTTGCGCCTGTTATTAACCTTGTTACTTTCACCCCCTCTGCTGAGTGAAATTAACCCTCAAATCGTAATTGGTCAAGCGATACCTCATTTAATAATAATAATGGCGATTATTGCCCAATAGTTTCCCATTCACAGAGCGAAGTATACAAAACAAATATTTGAATTTCTGATAATAGTGCTGCAGTCTATATTTTGCCATTCAATTACTGATATAAAAATAAAACACATGCCAGATTTCTTCGTTTCTCTAATGCTATAAACTCGAATTTACAAAGCAGATCAGATTAATTACAATTTCTTGGGGGATACGTTCCAATGATTCTGAAACTGAGAAATTTCAGATATTTTTTGCACTCTATCAATTGCAAATATATATTTACTGTATATGGGATTCCAAATTATGGATCCATATTCTAGTTTTGGCCTCACCAAACTGAAATACAGAGAGGTTGGCGTTAATATATTGTTATAAATCATGCTCTAAAGAAAGTAACGCAGTCCGCCACTGGTAGCCGAAAACCATCTGCGACGTGGCTAAGAGCGCGCTCAGCCTGAGTGAAGTTTCGCGAATCTTCGATATTCGTCGCCATTCTACATGTGTCGAGAACACCGTTACCGTTGTTCGATGGAATTCCAAAGAAAAATCTAGCACCTTCGATTGCCAAATATAAGCGTTATCAACCCGCCTATCAAGACAGTCTAGTGCGAGTACAGTGCGGTACGCGGAGCGATATAAAAAGGCGATAGACATTCAAATAGTTTTAGTTGAAGTGTTTTATTAAATCGGAAGTGAAATGAAGTTGAGTTTGATTATTGTTCAGTGTAGTCAATAATTGAACCCACGGTAAACACGTATCAATATTATGGAAATTCTTACAGTTCCTTATAATAAAACCGTAAGTGCGGTAAGTTTGTGGTGTGAATAATGTTGTAATTGAAAGGCAGATGACGCAAAAATATGAATGTATAGATGTTAATGTCTAAAAATGTAAAAATATAAGATTTAAAATGTAATGTAATGTAAATGTGTAAAGTTTAAGAATTATGAATGTGAAATCATATTTTGACCTAATAAGTACATAATATATAATATTAAAAAATTAATAAATATCTGTAAAGTATGCGTTCAATATTATTTGGACCCACGTACACCTCTTTTATGACTAATTGAACAATTTTGAAAATAGAATATAATTACATCCAATTGATTTCGAGCTCCTAATACTAAACTTACTGTTCAAGGTAACTATTCAGTATATCCTTCTCTCAATGATTTGGTTCACTCTTGATGCAGGTACTGTTTGGAGCTACTTTCTGATATTTTTTTTTGAATATTTGTTGATTGCGTGTATGTCTTAACTCATTGGGTATTTCAGCATAGATAATTGGACTCAAATAAGACAGAAACTTTTGATGTTTGGTTGTTCCCACTTCGGGTATTTTTGTTGTTTTTTGTTTGAATCTTGTGCCAGGAGTGTGTTCGATGATAGTAATAAATTGTTCATTTTTATGATGGTAGATAGCTAGATTCATGGAATATAAGTGTCGACAAGTATCAGTTATGTACTCTAGATATTGATGCTGGTAATGAGAAACTCAACCAATCTTTCATTAAAAGTATTTAGAATTCCATTAACCGACATTTATTTTCTCATGAGTTTCAACTGTGAATATTTTGGATTATTATTTTGCTAAAAATAAGTGTAGAAAAATAATCGATTACAGAATTTTATTATGAAAATGGAAGGTGTACTAATATTACAGCACAGTTCTTTATTGAGTAAAATCCGTATTAACATTTTAACTGAATATAAGTGATTGAACTCGTAGCCAAATGAAATAATGTGAAACAAAGCTATGGAAGTTGATTTGTTGGGCTACCTGATTGAGTACCAGGCAATTATCTACAGTTTCTGACATAATTCGTACGATTATTCGAAGAATACTGGAATTCCATGAATTCTACCACTATAAAATTCATCCAACGCACGAATTAAATGAATAACCCGATTGGTTGTTCCACATTATTTTTCGTGGAGACTCGTAATCTTCACAAATATTGGTAATGGTCTGATAAAAAACCCACACTTATTCCATAAAGTTCACACTCAACAATCGCAAGATAAAGCAGCTTCCTTGATGTTTGTGAATATTTAAATAAAACCTACTGTAGAAGTGGATCCACCAAAGAGGATCAGTGGAGTGGCCCACAAAGTCATCAAATTTGAATCGGTTGAATTTTTTGTAGGGCCACTTAAAGAGAACAGTCTAAAAAGTCAACCAGTATCTCTAGATGGTTTACATCTATACAACTACCGCAACATTAAACTTGAAACGCTTCATAACGTCCGATAGCACTTTGAACAAAACCTTCATCACTGTATGGAAGTAGAAAGCCAACATTTGGAATACGAGTATATGTTGAAGTGAAAACTTAGTAAGTGGTATTTAAATTTTAAATTTCATTATTTATCCTTGGTGAGGTCAAAAACTTGATAAAAACTAACTTTTCTCATTATCGACTTCAAAAACTCTTATTTCAATATCCGCTATCCAAGAAGTAGTAAGCATTCATGACCTTTGAAATGAGGTATTGCTTGACTCCTGATTTCATTTATGATTCAAGGGTTTGATTCCACCCGCCTAGGGAGTGAAAGTGAGATTGATGATTGGCGCAAAAAGTTTCTCCCATTGAATGTTTTTCGAGTGCCATTTATGATGAGTTAGGCTTGTTTTGTTTTCACTGGCTCACCCTGTATATGCTATTTTTCATGAAAAGCACGGTGTATTTTTAGAGTGTTGCTTTCGCCTCTCACTTCGCGAAGATGTAGTGTGACTTTCATTTATCTCATTATAATTTCCTCAATCGAATTTTACAGAAAAAATACCATCAATTCGATTAGGATATAAGTTTTGAATATAAAAAGTATTACAAGAAATTTTTCCTCGTGAAATTACCAGAATCATGGATGAGGTCCTGAGATTGAGATTGCCAATGGATTTTTTTATGTAAACATAGTTTTTATTATTAGTTTCATTTAGAGGTACTCCTAAATCTTGTTTGAAATTTTGTTTAGATTTATTGATAATGATAACTATTATTATTCAAAATCCAGAAGGAGAAATTCAATAGAAAGACTCAATGTCTGTCATTAGAGAAGTGGAAAACAGAAACTTTTTTCGAAAATCAAGTACTCCCTGGAATATTTTTTTCATAAACTCAAGCTGTTTTCCCTGACTATATTTTCAACTTTTACTGATATTTGAAATACTTGAAGGCCAATACTAGATGAAAATCCATGATATTGAGTATTCAAATAGTTCAAGCAATTTGTTCTTGACTAATTCATAGAAAATCAAATTATTATTAACACGATATGCTCGTACTGATTATTGAACGAGGATAATACCTGGAAGAAATTGAATCAAACATGGCCACTGGGAAATTTTTGACGGATGTTAAAGAAGCATTAAGTGCCAGGGAAATATATTCTTCAACCGAATACACAGGTTGTTTTACTCACAAAATTGGACAAAATATTTCATGATTTTTCATAATGGGTAACTTTTCCATACCTTCTATTATTTCGGCGTGTTCTCTACAAAATTTAAGAACATAGATAAATGCCGTTTTCATGTTTATATCACGCAATACGTTTTTGGAATGAACTTCTCCACTTGACTTTTTTACACTTTTGAAGATTCTTTTTATAACAGTCTTGAAAAACAGCAGTTTTCACAAAAAGTACCCCTGAAAGAATACTGTTTTCGTAGGTGTTCCTACGCAACAATGTGTGCCTTCTTCAATTAATCGAAAAAGCAGATCGTGAAAGGAACTATTCATATTTCTCGTTTATGTAGATTATGTATTTTTTTAAAATGAAATAAAGTAATTACTCCCGATTGCGTCATAATTAATGAGTGATATCTGTGCATCATGCACGGAAATCGACATGGTCTCGACTTCTCTGAATAGGAGGAGTAAGAAGCTACAGCATCCTTATTATTGTATAATGTCAAACATATCTTTCACCGTAATTTCTTCAAGATTTGTGCGGAATAGTTGATGAGCACGTATTTTCTATAATTGTACATAATTTTCCGTTGTAACACTGACTGACTTACTCCTACCGGCAAAATAAATGGGAAACAATGTTACTTTAAATACGAATTTGGTTAGAGGAAAATAAGACCTTCAATAATTTTGTTCAGTAAGAAAAATTGATAATGTTTACAATCACACAATATTGGTGAAGCTGGAGGCTTCTCGGTTCTCAAAAGATATGATTCATCGAAGAGAAAATAATGTGTGTTGCAAGAAATATTTTTGCAAAAAGCAATTGTCTTCGGGTTTTATCACCCGAAGACGATATTGGATACTAACAATCGAAACATCGTGAAGTAACTTTCTTGAAATCTTTTGATTTTAATTTCTTTTTAATTCTTCAATTTTCAATTGTTGCTTGTGTTTTATTTTATTGTAATTTCAGTTTAGGGTTTTTTGCTTAATATAATTGTTATTTTCGGCATTTTTTTTTGATTTTATTGAATCTTTCAGGTATTTTCTTATCAAACCTGTTCTCGACTGATCGTACAACTTATGAGGGGTTACACTGTACTGTAAAATTTTATAAAGATGTAGAAAGCGCAAACTTCTTTGATACCGCGTTAATATATGTTTTTTGCAAATACAGGGTGGTCCATAGAAAACGTACCGCAAAGCATAACAGTCAGAAAAAACTTTTAGCAAAAATCTCGCCAAGTTTATTTGTAATGAAGACAAGTTTGTAAGGAAGACACTCTTCCTTCTTCATGTGTCCATACAAACAAATCTAAAGGATTCAATGTATCCATTCGTCCTGTCCAGGAATATTTTTTGAAAACCTATTGTTTTCATTTCAAAGCTTCATATCCTTTGAAGAGTAGACCTGCAATTGCCATTGAGTAGCCTCCTCAGCAACCCGATCTTTAGATTTATTCATAAGGATATTAGGAAATACAGTATATCGCATTTCACTTGGAAAATCCGCCACATAGGATAATCAATATATGCTACGAAGTGACACCGCTGGTGCTCCAAGAACGGTTTGAAGATAACCTGTATTATTTTATTGAGGTTACTGGTTACATTTCTGGCATTAACTTGATCGATCTGACAGGTATTATAATAAAATTTATTTCATCTCTGCATTTTTTCGGATAATATTGTCATTTCAAAGCCCCATGTTTTCTAAACGATAAGACTGATTTTCGAAAACGAAACAGCGACAGATAGGGAGTCGAGAACCCTTTTCAGTAAGTTACCAGACACCTTCTCCTAAGAGTCTAAGATCCGATATAAGAAAGACCCATATGTTTAATGAATAAAAATTATTTGATAGGTAATTTAGTATGTTGAAAATTATAAAAAACAAGGGTGCCGCTTATAATGTTATTCAGACTATAATTAGTTAATAATTGAAAAATATCGTATTCGCAATGAAACAGCGCTTATGTTTGGTTGATATATTAAACAAGTAAGTTAAACTAACTACGGTCTAAATATCTGTTTTCATCTGGATGCTCAATAGTTTGGACAGGATAAAAATAGGCACCCTTACGTTTGTATATTCTATAATAGGCTTTATACTACTGGTGTGAAGGCAGCCATGGGTTTCAGCCACGAATTGGGGGAATTTACCATTAACGGAAAGGAGTGCGCTAAGTCACAATTGGTAGTTAATATTCATAGCTAGCCATGAAAATTTGTCTTTTAGAACAATAATTTCATGGCCAGCCATGGAAATTTTCACATGGAACAATAGTTTTCAACTCTTTTACTAATACCTTTCAACACCTTCCGTCATTTTGATTTAAATATCATTTCTTTTGAGAAATTAGTGCTGCCGGAAATATTTCCACATGAAACGAATGTATTCGGCGTATTCTATGATACCAATACGGTCCTCAATTTTGTCGCGGGAAAATACACCCACTGCAACCTCTTCCATCATTTTGATTAAAAAAATAATTTCTTTTGAAAACATTGTGCTGCTGGTGATATTTTCACATGAAACGAATGTGTTTGGCGTAATCTATAATACCCATATGGTCCTCGATTTCGTCGCGGAAAAATACACCACCTGCAACCCCTTTCATCATTGTGAATTAAAAAATAATATCTTTTGAAACATTAGAGCTGCTGGGGATATTTTCACATAAAACTAAGGTATTAGGCGTATTCTGTGATATCTGTATGGCCCCTGATTTTTTCGCGGAAAAACACATCCCCTACAGCCTCATCCATCATTTTGATTAAAAAAATCATAAATTTGTGCAGCTGGGAATATTTTCACATAAAACGAAGGTATTCGTCGTATTCTATGATACCTATATGGTCCTCGATTTTGTCGCGGAAGAATACACCCCCTGCAACCCCTTCCATCATTTCGATTAAAAAAATCATATCTTTCGAAAAATTTGTGCTACCTGAGATATTTCAACATAAAATAAACGTATTCGGCGTATTCTTTAATACCTATATAGTCCTCGATTTTGTCGTGGAAAAGTACACCCCCTGCAACCCCTTCCATCATTTTGATTAAAAAAATCATATCTTTTAAAAAATTTGTGCTGACGGGAATATTTCTACATGAAACGAAGGAATTCAGCGTATTCTATGATACCTATATGGCCCCTGATTTGGTCGCGAAAAAACACCCCCTGCAACCTCTTTCATCATTTTGAATTGAAAAATCGTATCTGCTGGGGATAATTTCACAGAAAACGCATACGACTTCTATGATACCTATATGGTCCACGATTTTGTCGCGGAAAAATACAACCCCTGCAACCCCTTTCATCATTTTGAATTAAAAAATAATATCTTTTGAAAATATTGGGCTCCTGGGAATATTTTCTCATAAAACGAAGGTATTCGGCGTATTCTATGATACCTTTACGGTCCTCGATTTTGTCGCGGAAAAATACACCCCCTGCAACCTCTTTCATAATTCTGAATTGAAAAATAATATCTTTTGAAAAATTAGAGCTGCGTATACGACGTATTCTATGATACCTATATGGTCCTTGATTTTGTCGCGGAAAAACACACGCCCTGCAACCCCTTTCATTAGTTTGAATTAAAAAATATCTTTTGAAAAATTTGTGATGCTGGGGATATTTTCACATAAAACGAAGGTATTCGGCATTTTCTATGATACCTATATGGTCCTCAATTTTGTCGCGGAAAAATATACCTCCTGTAACCCCTTCCGTCATTTTGATTCATAAAAATAATTTCTTTTGAAAAATTGGTGCTGTCGGATATATTTCCACATGAAACGAAGTATTCGGCGTATTCTATGATACCTATATCGTCCTCGATTTTGTCGCGGAAAAATACAACCCTTGCCAACTCATTTATCATTTTGATTAAGAAAATCATATCTTTTGAAAAATTCGTGCTGCTGGGAATATTTTCACATTAATCGAATGTATTCGGCGTATTCTATGATACCTATATGGTTCTCGATTTTGTCGCGGAAGAATACACCCCCTGCAACCCCATCCATCATTTTGATTGAAAAAATCATATCTTATAAAAATTTGATGCTGCCGGTAATATTTCCACATGAAACGAAGGTAATCGGCGTATTCTATGATACCTTCATGCTCCTCGATTTTGTCACGGAAAAATACACCCTATAGCACCCCTTTCAATATTTTGATTTGAGAAATCATATCTTTTGGAAATTTGTGCTGCTGGGGATATTTTCAAATGAAACTGTCGAATACTGTCTTCCTCCGTTCAACAAAGAGGACTCAAAACTATTTTTGTAGATCTTGTTAGTTAACTTTTTCTCCACCACCTTACGGTAAAGTAACATGCATTTTTTTACTGTGGTATCCCCATGAGGCCTAACCCACTTTGAATAAATGTTAGCAAGTCAAAATATTTGTTGATTACCAAAACTATTTCCATAACAAAAAATAAATGATTAACGATTTTCTATAATTAATAAAATGTAACTGTATTGATAGAAAAATAAATAATAAGTAGATATCTTCTAAAAAAGTATTTCATTAGAATTTATGCATGAGAAAATAAAAATAACTCCGTACAAATGGAACAAATTCCCGAAATTGGAAATTGATTCATTGTATTTCTATTTTCAAGCAAATAACCAAGTACGTATAACAGTTATGTAGAGTGTTTTTCTGTGATTTTGGCACATAGGTGTATTCAATATAAAAATTCCAGAAATGAATTAAATACTAGTACTTTTGAAAAAAAATTAAAATATAAAGACATTCCACTGATGAATCAATAATATATTCATCTGGTCAATAAAACAAAACTATATCTTTGTGATCAGTGGCCAGAAATATTACTGAAATTTCTCCAAAGCAAACATTCACTGTTTTCTATTGGGGCACAAACATGAAATTTTCTTTTACATGTTCTGCAGTCATTGTCAACCTCAACGGTTTTATTCCCTCAAATGACGCAAATATATCTGTGATCACAGGCAGACTGTTCTAAAATATTATTTGCCGGTTCCGTCAAAGGGTTCCCTTTCAAAAGCTACATAAAAAAGTGAGATACATAAACACGGCAGTTGTATCAATCTCATTGTTTGATGTGTGGGATACTTTTATCTGTATTTTTCACATCAACATATTGTATCTGTGTATCTGTGCTCTGGGCAAACCTGAGATCCAAGCTTTGAGCTTATTTTTGAACAAATTATTGCTATCGATAGTTTTGATATTTGCCGGAATAAGATTATACAGCCGGGGAACTAAGTACGTATAACACTTATGTAAGAGTGTTTTTCTGTGATTTCGGCACGTAGGTTGAATTAATTTTGTGGCGAGTTACATAATGATGTTCAATTTTTTTTAGTTCGTGTTTATTTTGTGTTGCCTCATAACAGATTTGGGGAATATAATTAATTAAACAATTTTCACATGTTTTTTTCTAGACGCGTTTCGCTAACACCGTAGCTTCATCGATAGTAATAGGAAACATTGGACTAGAATTCTTAGATACAACAGTAGTAGTTACATACATAATTTAATGGGTAATGGTGAATGAGATGACAGGTTGAATTCTAAAACCAATTGTAACCTCAGTTCATGGACAGTGGGTAAATTTGGAATATGAATAATTCTTGGCATTATGAAAAAAGGTTGGAAAACTGTGAGTGGTTACTGTCTTGTTTGACGTTCAATTTGTCGAAGAGTATATTTCCACAACGACGAACATTACACAAAACATATTCAGTGAATAATATTTCACTGGGGACTCTAATTTCAAACTACAGAATTGAAAACCATATAGGTATCATAGAATAGGCCGAATACCTCCGTTTCATGAGGAAATATTACCGGCAGTACTAATTTTTTGAAAGATAGGATTTTTTCAATCAAAATGATGGAAGAGGTTATGGGGGACGTACTTCTCCGCGACAGAATCGAGAACCATAGATATCAAAGAATACGGCAAATATATTCATTTCATGTGAAAATATTCCCAGTATGATTTTTTTAATCAAAATGATGGAAGGGGATGCAGGGGGTGTATTTTCCCGCAACAAAATCGATGACCGTATTGGTATCATAGAATACGCAGAATACCTTCGTTTTATGTGAAAATATTCCCAGCAACCCAATTTTTTCAAAAGATATGATTTTTTCATTCAAAATTATGAATGGGTTGGTAGGGGGTGTATTTTTCCGCGACCCAATCGAGGACCACATAGGTATCATAGAATACGCCGAATACCTTCGTTTCATGTGGAAATTTTTCCGGCAGTACTAATTTCTCAAAAGAAATGATTTTTTTCAATTAAAATGACGGAAGAGGTTCAAAGATATTATTATTGAAACTATTGTTTCATATGAAATTATTGTTCTAAAAGACAAATTTTCATAGTTAGCTATGAATTTTAACGACCAATGGTAACTTAGCGCACTCCTTTCCGTTAACGGTAACAATTCGTGGGTGAAACTTATGGCTGCCTTCACACCGGTCTTTATACTTTATGTTGATGTTGATTTTTTTAATAAACTCACTAGTAGAATTAAATTAAAAAAATATTTTTCAATTATTATATAATTATAGTCTGGACAACATTATATAAGGGGCACCCCTTGTTTATTATAATTTTCAACATACTAAATTACCTATCAAATGATTTTTATCCATTAAACAGATGGGTGAAGGTTTTTCTTATATCGGATCTCCTACTATAATACAATCAAATGAGGAGATGACACACACGCTAAAAGGGTTGAAGGTTTGCCTGAAATACCTTCTACAAGTATGTCTTGGACTCTTTCTAGGAATAAGAGGTGAGGGCGCTAAACCTTTTGGAATGATTCTCACTACCTTTCAAGTAGAAATGCAAAAGAAGTTAATCCTATGAAGTAATATTATGAAGGCAAAAGATTTTCTTATTTGTAACGAACACAACTTTTGTAAAACAAAAACTGAACTGATTGAAAAAAATCTTCCACTTGTATTTCCTTTTCAAAACAATTGGACACCTCTACGAAAATCACAATGATATAACCCATGCCGATGAAAGTCAATCTGTCTTCCTTCAATATTCTAATTTAACAATGATAGAAATAGTTTTAGTTCGCCTTTTAATTAAATTGAAACAACATAAACATTCATTCAAAGGAATATAGAAATCAATTTTTGTGAAAATATCAATTTTCACTTAATCTAAAACATTTGCTCCTTTTGGAATTGTACGAGTACTTTACGAATTTGAATGATTCTCTATATTACTTTGTCGCCCTCAATCAGCAGAATTTGTGACCATTAACATTCAATTTTATTGAGAACAATAACAATAATAATAGTAGAACCAGTTACTTCAATCAGTTCTTTTTTAAACTTTCCATGTACCTACAATTTTGGGATATATCACAATTTTGGATATACAGTTATAGTAACTATCGAGGTATATGATGGAATTGGCCGATACTTGATGAAAATCCATAACTACCGTATTCAAAAACACTTTATTGTGAGATTTTCACTAAACAGTTTTACGAAAACGCAACACGTGTTTCGCCATACAATGGCTTCATCTGGCGTGTCTTCACTACCTAGGAGTTAGGTTAGGTTAGACACGCCAGAAGAAGCCATTGTATGGCGAAACACGTGTTGCGTATTTGTAAAACTGTTTTGTGAAAATCTTACAATAAAGTGTTTTTTGAATACGTTAACTATCGAGGTGACTATCGCATTTTTTCGTAGTTTAAAAGTTATTTAAACTAATTCGTTGCGACAAAATTAAATAAAACCATAATAAGAAAAATAAATTGAAAAATCGAAGTCTATTTCGATGATTTGTAAATTCTAACGCCTCTTCTGCAAATGATGCATTTCAATATATACATTCGTGTCGTATCAAACTTCGGAATGCTGAATGTGACATTGCAGGCTGCTTATCAACCGGATGATTCGTTCAAGCGGAAAATACTCGTAATGCATATTAGAGATATAGATATTCCATTCAAAAATGACATTTATGATGAATATCAGTTGATTATTTTCATTTGAATAATTCAACGTTTTTATACTAGCAGAATAATATCACTAGCCAACAAATGAGAAAAAAATTTCGATTAATATGATAATGGCTATACATGAGAGTTTAAAGTATCCTGACTGCGAATTCAACATCAAAAATTTTCCATCACGTACAGATTTTGAGTTATAGTTATTTTCATTTCATATTAGTTGTAAGGGAAACATTTTTGGAGAGCAAATTATTTTAGAAATCCGGTCGGTACAGTTCGAAGTTGGGATATATGAATATGATGTGATTTATATCCGATAAAGCATAATGTTGATTTGTGGTTATATTTCTTCTTCGTTATTATTTCAACTGAAAGATTAAATGATACTTTGAGCGTTGTTTGCTGTTTACAGTTCTTATTTTGCGATATACCGTTTACAGTCTTTAAAAAGCATCGAGAAGTCTAATGTTTTCTTTTAGTTTTTAACAGTTTCAAACAATGTGCGGGTTCCTCATTTCATGGTATGTTCATAGATATCAAATTATCAGTTTCCAACATCTTGTTTTAGAGTTTGCAATAGAGATTCCGAAGTAAACGATCAGTTTTAAAGCTACTTTCAATTTCAGTGTCAAAAAAACTCGATGTAATTTGGTTCACATGAAATAAAAAAGAGCTATAAAATACTCAGTATGATTATGGATTGTCATCAAGTATCAACAATAGATAGTTCAATTTTTAGAAAATACCGCAGTGTTTTCCCGATCATAACTAGAATTTCTATCCGATATATTGTCGTCCCACATTTTCGCGCGAAACCGTTTCACTCAGTAATCATTCCACAATTGATTCTGCGAACTTTAATTTCATCAAGCAAGCTATTAATCTTCCTATTCCGCGCCACATTCGAGAAACCGCAAAACACCATAAAAGCTTCATTTGTCCAGAGAAGGTTGTTGCCAACGCATGCTGCTATTTTCAATTGAAATTCGCCCTTCGAACTGCGAACAACGAGAGATTGCAGGAAATTCGTCATAATGAAAAATACACTTGTTTATTTATCGGGCGAGATGCCATAATTCACGGGAGTCCTTGCAACATCTCCTTTTCCATTCGAAACCGAAATGGAAACAATAAATTGGCAAGGAATTCGTTTCAGAGAGTGAGGATTAGTCCTGGTGCTGAATATACGCTGTCACTTCAAAGTAGCCCCCTCCCTAGATATAAAACCCTTGTGCCAGCGATTTTTCCAATTCCCTAATCAGTTCTTTTATGTACTTTTTTGGCATGCTCTGGAGCCCTCTAAGCGATTCGCTTAACACCTCAATTATCACAAAACGACGTCCTTTCATGGGTTTCTTCAATATTGGGAACAGGAAAAAGTCGCATGGGATCAAATCTGGCGAATAAGGTGGCTGTGTCATGATTACGGTGCTGTTTTTCTCCAAACAAACAATGCCGAGTGAGCAGGTGCATTATCGTTATGCAAAAGTCATGAATTGTTTTTCCACAATACCGGACGTTTTCTTTGTATTGCTTCACGCGGGCATTGCATAACTTCAAGATAATACTCTTTATTGTGGCAAAAAATTCTGATGCACTACGCCACGGTATTCGAAGAAAACAATGAGTAAAACCTTAACATTTGTTCGAACTTCAAATTATCGACCAATATCTCTCATCCCTACTATTGCAAAAATAATTGAAAAACTAGTTGAGAAAAGACTCCTTCGCCTTAACTTTATAAGGAAAAATCAATTTGGATTCCAGAGCAATGAGAGCACACATGATGCAATATTCTCTTTCTTGTTTGAGGTGTATTTCAATATGTATGATGGAGATGATGCTGCTGCAGCAGTGTTTTGTGACCTTACAAAAGCGTTTGACTGCATTGATCATAAAATACTGCTACATAAGCTAAATATCTATGGATGCAGAGGGATAGCACTTCGGTGGTTTGATTCCTATCTCAATGGTCGCAGTCAGATTCTAAAAACGGTTGAATGTTCAAACAGTATTGAAATAAATACTGGTGTACCACAGGGATCGGTTCTCGGTCCCGTCTCTTCGAACACAAAAGAAACTGTCGCCTCGGACAAACCGACAAATCGGCTGTTGCCGAACATGCTCTCAAGAAGAAGGTACCCACATTATCACATTCGAAGCCACGGTGATACTCGACAATACTCAAAACTACTACCCAAGAATATATAGAGAGGCAATAGAGATCCTTAAACATAGGGATAATTTCAATAGAAAAGAGGAGACAATGAATATCAATAAAAGCTGGCTACCTGTCCTGAGAGGTACACAAACACGAACAGGTAATATAATAAAGAATAATGTAAATAGAACGACCAATACTGAAATAGTAGTTGATGGAGTGGAGACGATAGGAACAAGAACCCGAGCTTTAACTCGGGTATTGAGACAGTTACCACACCGCCTTTGAAAATATCTACCGCAGCAGTAGACGAAACGTCAGGCATGAAAACCTGCAGACCATGGCCAAAAAAACCCGGGAAATAGCCTTCATACATGCTTGATGTTGTTATGAATATTTGTTTTTTTGAAGATACACAGTTTATAAATCTGAAACTCAAGAAATATTAGTTGAATAAATATATGATAGAGGCTCGAAATAAACCTTAAATTGAAATCAGACTAGTCACTGAGAAATAATGACTGTAAATTAGTTTGGTGTCATGTCAGAAACATTTTTCCTTTAATATTGAATGCGTTTCATAATGAAGATCAAATGGAGAATTTTTAACAGATAAACTAACAGAAACACCATGCTTGTAAATTCATAGTGAGAAATTTTTCAGTACAGGCTTTCAACAAGCTCATGAAAGAAAAAAATACTCTCAATTATATCAAACCCATCAGTTTTCCACTACGAACGTAAGTTTCCAATATCGATTTCAAATTATAAGTTAGAGAATCAACTGAGGATATGAGCAGGTTATTCCATAAAATCAGGAATAATCTAACATAATCTGAAATACAACAAGCTTATGATTATGTCTTGATGTATTTCAATTAGATTCAATGATAGGTAATAGTGACATTGGAAATTTGTCTCTAATCTAACTGCTGACTTGTCCTGAAATAAAAATATTATCAGTGAAAAAAGATCTTCAAGTGGTTCCTCTATTAGTGGTGACAAATCTTCAATGTGATACAAAATCAGCCATGGTCCTACAGTTGAACCCTGTGGAAGTTCAATTTCTGAGTCGCAATTATCCCAATTTACATTGTCCCATTTTACGTACATGTTTCGGAATTTCATGAATTATATATTCCGAGATGAAAACTACCACACTAAATGTTCCAAAATACACACTAGTTTCGCATCAACTTATATGGGCGACTTGGCGGGCATTTTTATTGTTGTTTCGGCATAAAAGTAAAAATTCAATCCCATGTCGAAATGGAGTGCATACCGATGCATTTATTTATCGAGAGCTCGCTGTAAAACAGTCCACGAAATATCGCTCTTCTTGGAATCATTAAATCTTGATATTATTGTTTATGTAAATCAAAAAGAGAATTTAAAGTTTACATTGTCGGCTTGTGTGAATCTGAGAGCTTTTATAGTTTGCCGCTTATTGCCGTTTTAACGTAACCTTTGAGATCCTCATCTCAATTTTTTCGGTAGATGTGACAGCTGTTTATGGAGTCATGAATATAAAATGCATGATATGTAGCGTAGATGGATGAATTGAGAAATTTGATGTGTCCTTTCACATTCTCTTGAGCTGTGACCTCACTGAATCGACATTGTCAATGAAGTTAATATAGAAAAACAAGTGGCAGAACACAAAATAAAAAATCATGGAAGTTGGTTATTGGGAGAAGTGAAAAAAGGATAGCAATAAATTTGACAGTGAAACGGAAGAAATATACAAAAGCAAATACTTTACTTTTCTCAAACACTGCACAAGCAATAATGACGTCTTCTTCTTCCAACATTTTGGTTTCGACCTCAACAAATTTGTCTACTCCAGAGTGAACAGATTACTTTTTTGGTATGTTTGTTCTCACATCTCAAAAATGCTGACCTAAATTCTATTACTGGTGGAGTTAATTTGAAATTATATGAAGTAGAGAAACATTCCCTATTAGTCAGAGAAGATCTCCTGAAGTTTGGATTGAAATAAGTAGAATTTGTAAAAAAGTACGAGCATTTTGAAAAGGATATAAAATCGATGCAATCTGATTTGAAGAGAAACTCTCCATCGGTATTCAAAAAAATTAGCAAAAATAATAGTGTGTGATGACCAATTTCATCTGTAAGAAAAATCATTATAAAGCTGAAGCTGATGAAATTGTAACTTCATTATATAGATTTTAATCGTTGATAAGGTTATAAACTCCTCGATAATTGTTTCTGAAAAAAATTGGATTGTGCTTCAATAGCCAGCGGAAGTCTAAATGTCTTTTCATTCCAAGTACGTCTGCCAAACGGTCAAGATATTGAATAAGTGCTAGTAGTTTGAACTTTCTCAAATCAATTGATTTAAAATTGCGATATAAAAAATAGTAATAACATGGCGACCATTACCACAAGTGATGAATGGGAAGTATTCGAGGAGAGTTCAACCGTCCCTCAATAGCCTCCATGAATATACATATAAACCATATGATTCATCGTATTAAAAAAATTCAGATGAATTTTTGAAACCTTATATTCGATATTGCGGACAGTTTCATTTATATCGAGGTGAAATTCACACCGTCTGATATCACCAAGCGCTGCTACCTATCCCATAACGCTTTCGTCTTCCTCTACAATGAAACTCGCTGTGAAATTGGTGACGAGCAAGTGGCTGTTGTTCGGAAACCCGGCGTAACTTTGATATCATTCGGACAAATACGTTCAAATTTGCTACTATTGGTAGAATGTGGGCTTGATGTGAATAATCAAGATATATTGGATTCCGTCAGCCATGTATTCAATGGTAAATTACCTCTGAAGGTTTGCTGCAGATCACAATAAGGAAATATTGAATGTAAAGCAGGACTCAGCGAGGACGCAACTCATGAATTTGTTGAACATTTATGATCCGTTGATTCCTTCATTGTCGACGTTGATTCAGACCTTTGCTAGTTGTCGTTGATGCTAATAATTCTGGTGAACACCAAACTCCTGTTGGGTCATTCAACCTCTGAAAGTAGGGAACTAACTTCCTTCATTTCAATTGATTTCTCTTATGTCCATGTCATGTCAACCCCATTTTCCTCTGCATGTTATTGTAACGACTATTTACTTTTCCAGTCTACCAATTCCAAGAAGCTAAGTCGACTCTGTCTCCTGTTAAAACTTCTTCTTTATCATTATTTGATTCAAACTTGCTCAAATCTGTTCAAATAGTGTGACAGCAATATCCTATCTCGATTCAGGCGATGAAATTTTGCTTAGGTTGGTGGTAGTTTGATCTCTATTCTACAAATGTAAAGTTACTGTGTCCATTGTTCTGAATTCTTCAAACTGGAAGGCGTTATTGAAGAAATGATAATCTTTTTTCAGCTTCATGTCAGCTTCTTTAGCTCACGAAGACAAGACGACAAGTAATCGGTAATTGACTTTGGTATAAATATTTCCTTGCTGCATTTATGTTTCCACTTCGTTCATTATTTCTTCTTTGTTTTTCAGACAGAACTGGAAGTTTGCGATAGCGACAGCTGATTTTTGAGATAAAGTATATTCATTCCTGATGGATACTTTTTGGATCCTGCAGACACAGTGGTTAGGAAGAAGAAGCATTGAATTTACATACTGCAGGTGCAAAGTTTGCATGCTTAGATTAGTGTGGAATACTAACAGTGATAGTAAACATCCTTCAAGAGGGAACCTGTATCCTGTCTTTCTAAACTCAGTATTTGAATCATATTGGATATGAAGTGATGGGTTATGCAAACCTCTCAGGCATTTCAGGGAAAAAAAGGGGATTCACCAAGATGATCAATAGAGAGCCAATGAAGGCTTTGAAACTTGAGAAAAATCTCTCTATCTCTCTATCTATATTTGCCGAAACACCAGGCAGCTCGAAAGACTTATCTGCGCATTCGCGTGTTTTGTTCAATAAATATTATGTGTATTCTTTCATGAAAATTGATCATCATCATAGTCCAATAATATCAAATTGATGACGAAAACAGGTAACGTTAAATAAATTATTAGAAGTGATGTTTTGTAACAGGAAAACAATTTCAGATTTCATTGCTGATCGGTCTACAATTTTTCAGATGTACATATCCGACTTTTTGAAAAATTATGTGAACTTCATTTCGAAAATTGTACAACTATTGATAAACTCAAAAATGTAACGACTGGAGACCAGCAACAAATCTAAATCAAGTACCAACAGCAGAAAATAAAAACCTAAAGAGATATTTACTTTATCGATTCTGTCAATAAACTTGCAGCCAGATTGTTAACCCCAGAAAAATTGCTCCACCAGCCAATTTTGTATTCAAGAACTCTCAATCAAATATCTCAAAGATAGCTTTTAGTGGTGATTTCCAGAATACGAGTATACACGCAATAAAGTAGATAATCAGATTCTCTTTGTGCACTACAGACACTCAAGAACTCATATAAGAATCATTTGCTGTTCCTCGAATGGCTCATATCCAAGTAACGATTCACTTTTTAAGTGTCCGCCATGTCGCAATTGAAATGGATTCCTTGTCACTTGATAGGTGTATGAGAATAACATTTTTATTGTCGAAATCGGCGTTTTTATCAAATTCCGTAAAAACTTATTCCATTTCACTGAGTACGGTATTTATTGCGATGGAGACTTTTTATTTTTGTTGTCCAGAGACACGTTCAATGTTGTCTTTCGATTATAAAGATGTTGTCTTTTCAGTTCAGAGCCAGTGGTGTACCCTTGGGATCAGCAATATGTATGATTCATTCCATAGTAAATTTATCGTACCACTTTTTCATCGAAAACAACAAACGTTTTTCTCCTGAAACCCTAGTGCGCCTTTTGTTTCCTTACCTCAATGTGTCGGCAGATCTAACATTTGAAATATTGCTCACTGAAAACAAAATCGATTTAATATTAATAATATAATAATAATCGTTTTTATTGACTGAAATACAAACGATGTAAATACATGATTATATGACAATACAAAATATACAGAACAGAATGTCAGTAAAAAGGCAGAGTTCAAGTCTAGTCGGCAGAGGAGACTTGTTCTTCCACTCAACCATTAAACGTGCATCTCAAGTGGACGCAGAAAAGGACCTTTAGTAATGTGTATTACTGATGCAGTTACTTGGATCAATTTTTCAAAGGAGATACTTCAATTTACTTCTAATGCAAGTGATTTGTTCAGAAAATGCGTTATTTTTTAACGTATTTTCTGAATGAAGTCAGAGGTGAGTCTTTATAACCAGGTGGAATCCTATTCATTAGCCAAGTTAAATAATGAGAAAATGAAGCTTTGAAGACAGCTGTTCTGTGGCTTGATGGAGTTAGTATTGATTGATAACGGATATTTAGATTATGTACATCCGTTTTGAATCTTATTTTATAATATTAATATTATTTTGTTAGGATTTTTTTGAATAGGCAGCAGGCGTGAAGGGTTCTCCTTCAGAGATTTCAAAGCGTTTGTTAAATGGTCTCTCCTACGTAAGCCGCATATGAGGCGAACACAGGTGTTTTGTAATTTTTATAATCTATCTTCATCACATTTTAAAAGAGAAGAAACAAAAACCACATTGGCATAGTTAGCGTGAGATAACACGAGAGACTGGTATGAAGTTGTTTTTAAACGCTTATTCAGAATATTTTTATTCGAGTATATCAATCTCAGGCCATTTCTATTTAGATTCCCAAATATCAAGAGGGCAAATCTGTAAGATTTACCGGCCTAGTTATCTTGCAGACCAGCAAATTTTTGAACACACTGTTCGATAGAGCGCAGGATGGGTTCAAATTAATAGAAAATGGTGTGAGTAACACTGACCGTCGATCAATCCCAAAGAGACTTAGATGGTCCTTTTCACCAGGAAAAGAAGTTCATCAGGCTTAAAACCCCCCGAAATATTCAAAAGCAAACGAAACTTCTCTGAAGAGGTGAAATACCTTGGCACTACCCTCGACAGAAAGCTAACATGGAACTCTCACCTACAGTGTGGAGCAAAAAGAGCATATGTGGCATATGAGCAATGCCAAAGGACTATAGGACGTACATGGGGTGTTTCACCTCGTGTGGTCACATGGATCTGCACACAGTAAGACCTATGGTAAACTACGGACTCATTGTATGGGGACCGAAGGTTCTACAAGTAACGGCCATCCAAAAATTATATCAAATACAGCGATTGGCTTGTTTGAACATCACAGGCGCCATAAGTACAACACCAACCGCGGCAATGGAATTAATTACTGGTCTGACCCCTCTGGACCTGTACGTTAGGGAGGTTGCATTAATGGCCATGGTACGATTGCGCACGGCTGGTGTAAACCTCGAAGTAGAAATGGGTAAATTGAGGCTGAGCCTATGGCACGTAGCCTTACTGAGCTACCTGTGCTGCAGACGGCCAGTGATGTAATTGAACCCAGGTTTGTATTTAATAAACCCTTGAAAATACAAATGAAACAGAATACAGAGTCAGAAGCTGCGAATGCAATAGCATATATACAGACGCCTCCAAAGAAGGCTCAGGATGTGGAGTTTACTTCAGATCACTTGAGTGGGGGCTAGGAAAAAATATTAGCGTGGTTCAAACAGAACTGTCTGGTATCTCAATCGCCACAGAAGAAATAACCAGAAAAGGAATTCCTGACAAAATCATAACAATCTGCAACGATGGTAAACAAGCCCTATTAGCCTTGAACAGACAACGTGTTACCTCAGGGCTAGTACTAGAGTGCCAACGCCACGGTAGATTATTTTCGAGTTGCTTGCAATATATTTTTCAACCCATTTTTAGTCTCTCCTGGAAGTTCGTATCGAGAACTAATAACCTCCCTGTAGTTACTCAGTTATTCTCTATTCGCATTTTTGTTTGTCATTGTTTTCTTTATTGTTAATAAATTTTATTGTTGATGAACGCTGTTTGAATAATAATTCACCTATAACTAGTACTTGTTCCTATTGATTGCATTGAATGGCCTGATGAAGTTAAGTGAAGGTAGCCAGATTCTATTTGAGTTAATTTCCTCTTCTATATTTCTGAATTTTATTGCCATCATATATGGACTTGAATAGCATCTCTATGAATTTCTAAATGAACAGACGTGTTCAATTATTTTGGAGTGAATAGTTAAAACCAACATTGGTTGGTAATCACCCATTTCATTGTGATTTTCGTTTGTCAATGCTAGTGGATTTTTTGTAACTTTGCATTCCTCGGAGTGTATTCCAGATCTAAAAGATTACTGATATAATCATTCAAACGTAGGAAATGGTTTTGACTTTAAACGTGTCACAAAATGACGTGAAAAAATTCGATGAAACTTTATCTCAGAACAGAGGAACAAAATACTTATTCTAGAGTGACATATCATTCTGTCATGAAAAAAAAAGGTCATTAATAAATAGATAGGACAAATTCATTGTGTGAGTTCATATCAAAATCGTTAGTTCAAACTAACTCATACTCACTCATTTAGAAGTAAAGAAGGAATTAATCAAATTCACTTTCCTGGATAATGATCAACATTTCATTATATATCATAAAGCGACCTATTCATTCTCAGTATAATCGTAGTGAAGAAATTAATCCTGTCGAAAATATATTGCTGGAGACCGACGTGGATCTAATTTATATAAATGACTTCCATATAAATTTGAATAAAATCATGCGTTCGCTAGATTATAATAGACAAATTCCAGTAATACTCCAACTCAACTGGGATAAAAGAGAGAACTTTGTGACTGCTTCAATAAAATCAGTTGATATGTGATATGTATTTCAGACCGATTTTGAATGGTCCTTACATGAATTTATTGAAGGGATGTCATGTTGATCTGTTTCAAGTCATGTTGATCTGTTTTAAAATCAAATTTTAGTGATACAACAATTCGTTCTCACTTTTTTATGGAATGAGGTGAATTAAACCAATTTCTACAGCGTATTATAACATTTTTCTCGTTCAAAAAGATAATTTGCCGAAATGGTCGAATTAAAAAAACACTCCATTGATATATTTTCCGCTAAATAGTTACTGAGCCCGGATAACGATAAAGGATAATGAAATTTTGTCACGATTCGCATTAATTATCAGGAGATAACGAATAAATACGATGGAAAATATCGATATATCAAAAATAACGATGATTTCATTACAGAAAAGAATTCACAAATCGCTGTGACAAAAATCAACCTGTAGAAAAGAAATCCCATGCGTCTAGGCTATATAGGTTATTTGTTATGTTTGATTCTCCAATCACGGTAAATATTTTTTCTGGATAAAATCTAGTGGTAGTAGGAAACGCTTAGGGACAGAATTCCATATATGTGAGCTATATTTGATTTCTAAATAACGTTTCCAAGTTTTTGAGAAGCCATTATCGTGTGTTCAATTGACTTAAACTCCCATCAAATCGACAACAACAAGCTAGCATAATTGACATTATTATGTCCAGTTCCAAATTTACCTTCTCGGAGAGAAATGATACCGGTGTTTTATACTATTAAACTTCACTTAGTTACTGCCACTCTGAGTCGACATTTCTTCCATATATCCATTGAGATATGAAATTCATTATTATCGATGAATATGGGCATTGGCAGCTGATATCCATGCATTTTACTGAAATGAGGAATGAGATTTCGAAACATTGATCTTTCTCAACGTATACCTACACAGCAGGTCCTGGTAAATATCTGCCAGAAAGCAACTACTTTCCTGGGTAATACCACGCTGGACACTGAATTATATCTGACAGACATTTATGCAAGATACATCACAGACGTTAGTCTGTAGGTCTTTAGGTTATTTACTGGATTGATTCCAGCATGTAATTCCTACATGCTTCTAGCTCAAAAGAAGAACAAAAATAATAAAATATAAAGTGGATATTGGAAAATTAATATCTAACTCCTGATACTGTATCACACAAAGATGTCAATTCTGACATCTTCAAGATTTAATAACATATCCTAAGGTAGTAGTATACCTATTGAAGAAAACAAGTTTCCTACATTGAATAACAACAATTCATATACCGTCAGTATCTTTTCACACATAAGCAAATACTCAACTCATATCCTGATTGTTTCATTTTTGGATTGTATTTTTTTAAGGTAATTATCAATCAATCGATTTATTCAGCTTCGGAAAAAATGCATTGAAATTGTACGATGTGTACAAAACTGAGTAACATTCAGTTAAATTAAAGGTAAATTCGTATAATTTCTCCTGATATTATCTAAAATAAATGTATTCATATACAATACGCCAATACAATACGATACAATGTATCGTATTGTATTGTCAGCCTTCGCCGCCTGTTTTGTGTTTTTTTCACCCCACTAGAAGAAGTATTGAACTTCTGTAATAATATTATTATATGCATGTGTAAGAAAATTTTTGGCTTTCTACTACTCCATCTTTCTTTCCCAAAAAAATCAATCACTCCTAATAAAATATAACCCCTTCAATTTATATTATATGCATATAACAGCAGACGTAGAGAATAAAAAATGTAGGTGAACGAAAACAAAGGATACCAAGGATAATACAAATTTGGAAAACATAAATTATAATAAAAAACTGGTAATCAAAATGATGGTGATTATGCAGAGGAAGGAATATCTATCGGCGATGCAGGATTTTGGGGTGATTTTTTTAAAATATTTTGAATATTATCGGGTTCTCCTAAATGTGTTGCTTGAGGGGTCGGTTTGAATTTACTAATTTTTTTTAAATTTTTTTCAGGTGTGTTGGAAGATGGTTGTACAATTTGGGTCCAAAAAAGAAAGTGTATGACTTTTTTTAAAGAGCGGAATTTTAATATGCAAGTTTTCGACTGATCTTGTCGTTTTGTGAGCGATAAAACTAAATTTCTGGATATTCAAGAACACCCATATCAAACAGTGGTAGCTATATAAGGATCTAATGTTGAGTATTTTGATTTTCCTGTATATTTGCTCGGTTGGGAAACGTCGAGCTCTTTTAGATGTAATTTTCATTAATGAGTTTTGGGTTGTTTGTAGGCAATTGATAGCATTATGGAATGCTCCTCCCACACAACAATACAATATCTGAGAATAGATTCTGCCCAGGAATTATATAAAATTAATATATAATCTCAGGAGAGTATGCCCCTAAGGATGTAGAATTTGAATGTGAGAGGTCTCATCCTTTTTATAACTTAGGAAATGTTTTTTTCCAACCTAAGATGTTGGTCAATAACTACGCCCAGATATTTTATGGACGTTACTTTTTCTATTTTTGGGCAGTTGCATGTCATATTCTTAGTGCAGGTGGGCATGTATATTCTGAGTTTATTGATAGGGGATTGGTCATCAGAGTTTAATAAAAAGCACATACATTTTGTCTTTTTTATATTAACCTCAATAGATTAGTGTTGAACCAGATTTTTAATTTCTGTAGATCTTCCTCAGCCGATTGAAAATATTGTGCAAACTGTCATTTCTGAATATAAGCGCTCTGTCATCAGCGTAACAAATGATATGGCTATTGAAACTTTTTATTTGGGATATAGCGTTATATTACTATAGTTCAAGTCTTGGTATCATTATATTGTTTCTATTCGATAAAATGTACGAAATAACCCTGATCAAAGTGAGTGATATAACAGAATACACACATTTCAATGCCTAGGTGGAAGTTCATTCATTCAAGATAAATAAAATCTAATAACTATGTCATACAAAAATTTTATATTATCTTGATAGTACATTTGATTTGATTTCATTCCTTATATTTCCGAAATGTTACTAATTCACCTGGAGCATAGCCGAATTCACTAATCATTCATCGAAAGGATATAAACTATCCATTATCCATGTTATAATGCGTCACGCACAGTGCGTTTTTCTTGTCAGTTTTTGATAGGTAATCGAACCATGTTTTCCTAGCTTTCCACCATCGACGAATATGAATAGCGAAAGCTATACAGAGTTAACATGGTAATCCATTAACGTATTCCTATTGGTTATGCCCATCAACCACTTCCGCGTAAAAGAATTTCGATGCGTTGATAACAAAACAATTTATCATATTCGATGGCGGATTTTCGTGCCTGGGTACACCAGGGGAATAGAATTACTGACTGATTCTGTGGCATAATGGATTGAAGTAATGGTCCTGGAATTTATACAAATGATCATAATGATAATGAACGTCTTCATTATTTCCAATCATTAACCCTGCGTACGACATGTGGACTTTTGTAACATTTGTAGACACGTGGGGTGTGTGAGACCCCAATAAAATTAACATTTTTTGCATTTTACCATAGTTGTTATGAGAATTCTATTCTGTTATATCTCTTTTTGCAATACAATAACTTTTGATTTACCAAAACAAGCAAAAATTGTTATATTGCTTCTTTATCAAAACAATGGGTTCTTTCATTGGAAAAAAATACAGGTTTACTCGAAGAAGTCTTTTGCACATAAAACGAATAAATAAAATTTAAATCGCTGGTTTAAACAGATAATAAAACATCATGAAATAGAATTTTAAAGAAACGTTACCGAAGATCATTAAAGAAAAAAGTTACAGGTCATCAATATTCGCCATTTCTACGCAAGATTTGTAGTACATTTCTGCATGGTCCAGACATATGAATTTATTGAATTTGATACAAATGTATTTTGTCTTTCGATCAAGGGCACGAGGGCAATCTTGACACCTTCCTTGGTCATTTTGTTCAAGTCTTTTGGATGG
>WOGR01000256.1:0-28654 GCA_015342045.1 Leptinotarsa lineolata | reverse complement strand
GTGTGTGTATATGTATATATATGTATGTATGTGTTTGTGTATGTATATGTATGTGCATATGCATAACTTGATTGTTTTATAGATTTCAGTTGTTGTTGTTGTCATAATTCTGTTGTTGTTGTAATTCCGTAATAATAATAATAAATAATAAAATAATAAAAAAAAATTATATAAGCATTTTCTTGCAGTTTCTATATAGTTGCACAACCTTTCTACCTTGGCCAACCTTCTTACCATACATTTTAAATAAGTGCACTTACCTGTTCAACAGTTTCTGCAATTTTACTCAAACCAACATTCAGATGAAGTTGTTGTTCTTCCAGGTCTGAGCGTTTCTCATTATGGAGTTTGACGAAATGATGTATGAAATCGAGGTAGTGACGAGGGGTGATTGCCATAGTACGGCTTCCCCTCTTCACTAATCGACTGTTTGCCTTGTGAAGTGTTTGATGGACATAAACGCATGCATTTATGACAGCTTCCCTGTGATTAGGAGTTGCAGGTATAAGCGCACAAGCTGCCGGAAAGAAATCTGGACATTTCCAGTGTGGTTTATCCAAGTCCAGGCGGTTGGTGAACTCTTTCCCCACCTGAAATCAATTTAATCAAGTTTCGAACCGTAACTTGCTCATACAATTTTACCTGGAATAAAGCCCCATCAGACCAATCTCCAAACCAATTTAGAACACATCTATTGAAAAGAGCTGGTGATGTAGCAGCTCTATCTTTCAGTCCATCCGTTGATGGATTCATAGTAAAAACAACATGCAAATTACGCATTACTTGTTGGGTAAACCATTTGTAAAGTTCATCGTTTGAATCTAACATCAAACCTGAAATTGGAAAATAACATATTTTTCAATCATTTTCTTCCAAAGTAATATCATTGCCTACCTTCTCTTTGAGCACCTTCTTTGCACTGAGTCATCAAAGTGGTATATTCATCTCCCTCGAACAATCCAGGAACTTCACCATTAGCCAGCAATGTGTTCATCCTTTCTAAAAAGCTAGAGTCCAACATATTCGATTCATCCAAAATAAAGGCAATCTTTTCATCTTTACAACCACTTCTTCTCAAAACTGATCGCAAATCCTCGTCAAAATCTTCTGCAGTATATTTGTTATGAACCTTGATTTGGAAAATGGATAGACCGTTCATCCATGCTACAAATCTGGACAGAGTTGTTTTTCCCGCACCAGAGACACCAATCAAAAGCAGATGACCTTGGGGTTGCCTGAAAATTCTATCAATCCTTAGGACATGATCGAGAACTTCATCAAACAAAACGAGAGGCACATCCAACTCTTCTTCGTAAAACACCTTCAATCTGGCCTTGACATATTCCCTAAGTTGCTCTCTTTCCACTGGCATATAATCTTTCGAGAGCCAGTTGCTATAAAGAATGGGTCTTTCCAATGCTTTCTCACAATTTGCCGAAGGAAAATGTTTCAGTGCAACAGCATCAATGTTTTCGTTGGTCCAACGCCTCTCGACATCTTCCACGAGTCTGTCTTGGAACAGCCGCAAGGCTTCGTGTGCCCACAGCCGAACCAAACCTTCTACTGCAAGGTTATCCAAGGGCCTGAAATACAGTAAATACTCATGTTGAAATTATTGCTCCACTTAAAATCTATCTAATTAACAAACACCTTGTAAAAGAATAAAATTATTAGTTTACCTAATAGCCTCACATATTCCCCTAACCCATCTGGTCATCTCTCGAGGTGAATACACATAGTGAGGCTGCATATCTTGAGTGAATCTATCCTGAGATGCAAGATAAAATTCTACCATGGCGTTTGTCAATGGTTCAGCATAACCTTTCAATCCAGGAGCCAAACGTAACATGGCCCTGGTAAAAGTGCCATAAATCTGCTTCAAAGAAGTTTCTCCTGGATAATCCACATAAATAACAGGGACGTGTCTCAAAAATCTGTGAGATAAGGGTTTTCTGCCAGGATCTGTTGGAGGATTACAAGCTCCCACAAACTGTATGCGTTCCAAGGCTACCCAAGATTGGTCTGAAGCCCTATAAAAACCTTTCTGTTCGACTATTTGCCGCAGGAACATAATGACTCTTTGAGTTCCGTAGTTATCCATATCCGGTAAGTTAATCTCATCACAGAATAACACCAACCATTTACCCAACTGAAATATGAATAAGAATAAAAAAATCACAAAGGTTCACATACAGTACCTGAATAGGAGCCAAAACAACTCCGTTAGGCGTCTTTCTGTATTCACAGTAATGATCAAAGGTTTTCAATAATAATTCTGGGGTAGTAGCAGATGAAAAATTCAATCCCACTACTTCCATGTCTGGGAGGGCTCTCAAAGCAGAAAACAATGTCATCGTCTTACCAGAACCAGGTGGACCACATAAAACTAAAAAAAAAACGTTAATGACATTACAGGAAATGAATAAAAAGTAATTTTCCAAACAAGTATGAAGTTATGTATATATTGTAACATAGAAATAGTACATCAATGAGCATTTTCAGTTCTGGACCAGATGGTGTTCCATCATTTTTACTTAAGGGATGTGTTTGTACCTTGAGTACTCCATTATACTTTTTATTTAATTTATTTCTAGATTCTGGTGAATTTCCTGTGTTTTGGAAAAAGTTTCATCAAACCTATTCACAAATCAGGAGATAGATGTAATGTAAAAAATTATAGAAGTATTAGTATTCCATCAGTTATCTCGAAAATATTTGATTGTCTCGTAGCAAAACAACTTTCTTGGCATTGCTCTAGCAGTCCAACTAATCAACAACATGGTTAACTGGGTGTTAAGTTATAAACCTACTGAAACACGAGTCAACGTACGTTTTAATATTTATTAAATACAAGGTATCCTAATACTAAATACACAAAATTTCTTCAACACAAGATACTGAAATACTATTAACCTTCTGCATGTAGCGTTAAACAGAAAATGTTCAGTTACGTAAATACAAAATGTGAATTTTAACACCAACTTCTACGATCTCTATTACGATCAACAAATGTGCCAGCTTACATAATTTTGACAACTCAGGACAGAATTTGTACCAATATACGATCATCGTTTAAATAGTTATTTATAAGAGGATCATTCGAACCTAAATGGGAGTAACATTTTGAGTGGTTTACCTGTCAAACATAACAATAACACATAATTATATAATCTTTAAAATATCCTAGAAATCATTAGAGCACATAGTATCATACCACCAATACCTAGGTACAAAAACTTCCATATATAAACGATGAATTCTATTAAATGAGACATTACGTTCGGTTCTATTTTTCTAGAGGAATTCTGGATTAATGCTTTACGAGTTTCTTTTTAAGGCACATTAGAATTTCCGGTGTTTTACGAGTCTCGCGTTAACACTTTTTTTACAATCGGTTGCAGTTATATTTCGATAATTCGCACTGGGAAACAGAAATACATTTTCGCGTATTAACAAAACTGTTCGCCTTCACGACTGGTACCACGACTGGTACTAGAATTAACACATACTTCACTACTTTTACTACGGCGACACTTCGACTTTCGCGGATGATAAAGGAATGAATGAACGTTGTTTAGTAGGGACTGTTTACATAATCGACCGCATACCTGCGATGATAACTGTTAATCGCCTCATAGATCGTAGGCGAATTCTTTTGTTTAACGCAAATTTATAGCATCGTTAATTATCGTCGGAACAATTTCGGTGACAGTTTTATGGTTATTATACGATGACTCAGCTCCCCCGACTCTCGGCTCACTTCACGTTGATTAACTGACTTCGATTCTTCCGCGCATATTAATTGATCGCGCCCTCATTTCAGTTTATTACATATGCAATCACAAATAACAGCATATAAGACCATTATACAACGACATTTCGAATATTGTCCCACTCTTCTATACACAACTGATTTAAATAAAATGAGAACACTACAAAAACTACAAATTCGCGCAATGAGGATTATTTTGAGATGTAACAGGAGTACCTCTATATCTTTAATGTAAAATACTGTTGAATGGTTTTCTATAGAAAGTAGACTTACATATTTAACGATGATATATATTTACAAAATGTTGCATAACCTTCTACCTTGATATTTTGATAAATTTGTAATTTTCAATAATCAAATCAATCAGTATAATACTAGAATAAGAAATAATTTGTACGTAAATAATCAAACAAAAACGTTCAACACTAAAACATTAATTTTTAAATATGATTCATTAAGTATAACAGTCTACCTGAAAATGTAAAGTATTCTAACAGTCTTATTCTTTTCAAAAGAAATTTCTTAGACCATTTAGGAGACCATTAAGGTAATACCAAATTATCTTGTATTTTTTGTATTTTCAATTATCATAGGTAAGACAACTTATTAACAAATATCAGATTTTTTTCTATCATT
Source organism: Leptinotarsa lineolata (assembly GCA_015342045.1). Lineage (NCBI taxonomy): Eukaryota > Metazoa > Arthropoda > Insecta > Coleoptera > Chrysomelidae > Leptinotarsa > Leptinotarsa lineolata. The sequence goes on along the minus strand of WOGR01000256.1, from coordinate 24,246 downwards.
GTGTTTATATGTATATCAATGTTAACATTATTATCATTTCATTAATGTAACAATTTCTATGCAGTAGTAAGCATTGATTTCTCAATCTATCACTTCATGAGTGGTAACAGTTGAATGACACTGATGATGACTAGATAGTTTGACTTCAATTTCAATTGTTTTTTTTGTTATTTACTTGTATTAGAATCATCACATAGATTGATAGCTACACTTAACACGGTCATTATATGTGAATTGAATACTAAGAAAATGTATGCTTACCTAGAGGTTTATGTTCCGCTAACCAGGTGTAAAGTAAAGACTCGTGACGAACTGTATCAAGTGTAGGCACAACAATATCAGGAGAAGCTACTTTATGGGTTTCCACTTCGATCTGAGGAACCTTATGGGACCATGGTGACCAATCGCCTTCAATGGTAACTTCATAATCTATTATCGGCATGTTGTTGTCCGGCGGCAAAGGCACAGTTGTCACTGATCTGATGAAATCTCCAAGCTCTGATCTTACTTTGAGCTTAGCGTCACCGGCGAAACTCCATAAAACGGAATAAACCAAACATCTCGGAATGTACTTTTCCAAAGAATCGTTTGACAGAGGAAAGTCTGAATGGGAATGGTTGTAGTGCAAAACATTTCTGAAAAATAATTGATTTTCAGGAGACTGCACAGACTTTCATTTTCGAAGTTGTACCTTGTAGCCTGGTTCAACATTGAAAATAATGAACTTAGAGCACGCAATCTTGTGAAGTCCATGATATGTTCTTGTTCCATGGCATACTCCAAACAACGCACCACCAAACCATCTGGGGATAGATAAGGTTGAAGAAGATTGGCAACATCAACTTGCACTTGAAGTGTAGGTGAGAGTATGTCATCTTTCGACTCTGAAGTCTTTCCAAAAGTATCATCTTCACCTTCTTCAAGAGGAATGTTCTTCAAACTGAGAATGTAGTTCTCAAAAATCATTTCGGTGGATAGAACGTCTTCAGAAAACCAAACCATGCCACAACGAGATACCGTTGCTAGGGTGGCGTATTTCAAATCTTGAACCTAATTTACGATACTTAGAATGGGAAAATAAAGACGCATCGAAAAAGCTTACCTCAAACATGACTCTAACATTTGGAGGTAGCGAGAGACGTTCTCCATTAGGCAGCGTTAACAATTTGTTATCATCAAGGACAGAGTTCAAATTCTCTACCCATTCTGGATCTACGTCACCATCAAAAATGATCCACTGTCTTTTATTTATTTCTCCTCGCACATTATCAATTATTTTCCTGAAATAATTCATATTTAACAAGTGAAATAAACTACTTCAAATTCACTTTCAACCTCAAAATATGGGTGAAGAGACCATCGGTCCACTCTCTGGTGTTGGGATCTAAGATACCGTAGAGCGCTTCTTTGCTTATCGCCTTAGGATCGATGACGTGTGCGACACCTTCTACACCTTCATATCTTTCCAAAGCTTTCAGAAGAACACGCCAAGCAGTACTTTTTCCTGAACCACTGGGACCAACCATCATCAAACCATGATTGAGATTGGATATTTGATACAGTTGCAATACCTGTTGGGACAATATTTAATGTAGTTGAATTAATAAAAAAAAAATAAAAAAAAAATGAAAGTATGGATTTTTTACTGGGAAAAGTACCTTTGCCACCCATGTATCTCTCTGTGCAGCGTGCAGCATGAAACAAATTATGAAAGTGAACTGTTTGTAAAGGGCTATCTGATGATTAGCTTGTTGAATCTCTTTCAATTTTCAACATTTTCAAAACATTTCGATACATTTGAGAAAACATAAAATTTTTCTAAAGAGGTCGATAAAACTCTCCAATTTATAACTGGAGTTCACTGATTTCAGAACCGGATAGTCAGAAATTTTTCAAGACGTTACCTTTTCCATCCAGGCAGAACCCTGCTCATCTCCTTCACCACATACCAAAAATTCTTCAGCGCAGACTTTCCTGATCTCATCTTTAAGACCTTTGAACAAAAAACAAGTTTATTTTTCTGTGAAAAAAAAATCATAATTTACCTTTCATCTCAGCTCTGGTATATTGTACATTGGGGAACACGTCATTCAGTAAACTAAACAGAAGAGGAATATCTTCGGCAACAAGTTTGGGTACCATCGTTTCACACACTGACTGTATCAAAATTTCCTGCTCTGGTAAGTTTTCTGCAATACTAGCTTCATCAATATTTGTTTCTCCGCGTTGCGTCTTAGTCTCTTTAATACGTTGGATTCTGTCTCTCTTTACATTACCGGCAGATATTAACACTGATTTTAAAGCTCTCAAACCAAAATCATAGTGGGATTGATTTGACAGTTGTTCATCACATAATCTACAATATGATTTAAAATCAGAATAGTGGTTGCCTCACAGACCATAAAAAAAATGAATGAACGTTTTATTTGAAAAACATACAAACAATTTTTATGGAAAAAGTATTAAGACAAATATTTTTAATGAAATTATATACCTGAAGAATGGAACAATTTTAGAAGCCAATTTTTCAGCTTGTCGAAAACCTTGGGAGAACAACATAACCTCAGCAATGAGCTGTCTATCAGGTGTAGTCATTGCAAGAGATCTAAATAGTTTTTTCAGATTGTCTGGGAGATTTGATCTTCCTGCATATCCAGGATTCATAGTAATGAAAATGGCCATATCTGGGGATACTTTCACTTGTTTTCCTACTAACTCCACACTGATACCTATAAATAAATAAGTTATGATATTATCTTCTTCAGCCAAATAAACACATTTTTTTACTATTATAATCATATTGTTACGTTTTCACCGTGGGTTCGAAATAATTGACCACACTATACAATTAAACTCAATATTATTTCACTACTACACTGTTAATACAACACAAAAACTTCAACTGAACTTCAGGGTAATATTCAAATGTCTATCGCCTTCATAGCTCACTTCGTACCACACTTTCAACTAGACTATACTCCTCTGCCCGTTGGTAGGGCCTATTTATCCCAATGGCAGTCTTCGGAAGTCGAAATGAATATTCTCGACGCGATGCGATACTTAGATCGATCCAGAAGCACAAGTAGAATTGAGCGCGACCTTGGCCAAGTCACAGTTGATCTTTGAAGACCCCAAGAAACTTTCCAACTTTCAATAGTTTGTTTCTTATATCCACCACGAAATCGTAGGAGGAAATGATGTCCAGTCTCAAAATGAATTCGTCGACGATGTTGACCACTAATATCTTAGTTTCTATTCCACAATGTCCAAGCCTAAATATCACTTCAGATTGTCCATAAACCGTCAGTCTATCTTCAATGGCCGTTTCCAGAACGAGTACTACTGATAATTTCTTCAAACGGCTTGTGTTGGAAACGTCGGCTCTCATCAATGACCTAGTTGCTCCAGTATCAAAGGTGAAGAGGCACTGGTGACCATTCCGAAATCCATTGACAACTATACTGTTACTGTTGCATCCTATCATGGAAATCGAATACCTGGGGGCTTAGGATGCAGCAGCCAATGTACCCCCCCTAACACTGCCTAACCCAGTCTCGCCTTAAACGTCACGAAACGCGTGACACCTAGAACGATCGAGAAGCACAAGTAGAGTTGAACGCGATATTGGCCAAGTCACAGTCGATCGCAGACAATGTTTATGTCATATGAAAAGTTTTAGATATAATAATGCCCGACTTTAAATTTACATAGTACTTTAAAATGTCAATGAATTACTCCACACTTACTGCCCACTGTAGCTGCTCCATCCGCTGCAGCTTCTTTCTGTGATTTAAGGGCCTCTTGGATAGTCTGTACTTGTTGAGAAACAGCAGACAGCATTCTTTCTTCCAATCTGTTGAATTCGTCAAAGCAACCCCAAGCTCCAACTTGGCAAAGTCCAACAAATATTCTTCCCATAGCCTGAAAATCAAATGTCTCATCGCAGTTGAAGACCAGGACGAATCGGCCCAATTGGTTACCAAGAGCTTTGACAGACTCTGTCTTACCAGTACCGGCAGGCCCTGTAAGACATGATTAAGATAATGTTATTCCTGAGAATAGAGAAGTTAACTTACCAAATGGAGACCCGCCTAATCTTGCTTCTAAAGCCTGGGTCATTGTCAAATAGCATCTATCAGTAAGTGGAGTCTGTACCAATCTATCTTGAACACCAAGATACTCAAAACCATAATAGAATCGTGCGTTTGCCATGTGGATTGTGAGTTGCTTCAATACTTCAGTTTGACGAGGGTCAAAATAGAATCTCATTTCGCACAACCATTCAAAGGCCTTGTTGCTGCATACCCCATTAGATATAAGTCGGCGCGTAACAGTTCGTTTATGAACAAATTCATTGATCAAGTGCTCCAATTTCTTTCTCCTCAGTTGCGGTTGTTCTTGTAAAACTGAATCGGCGAGAACATTCAGAGTATTCTCAACTTGTTGTAAGACCTTTTCAAGGGGCCCCTTCTGCGGCTCGCTGTTCATTTTGACTAAAGCAGCTTCAACGTCTTCGCTCCAAAATATTTGGGCGGCAAGTACGACGATCTGAGCCTGATATTTGTCAACCCACTGCATGTACAATTTCGGATCGATACCATCTTTGAATTGTTTGATATCTTGCACAGCTTCAGTGAGATTCGAAGCCAAAGTAACTCTCATTTCCTTCTCGACCAAGGTTAACCACTCGTTAATCTTTGGATGTTCTACGGTGGACACAGGTTTTCCGAAAACCACTTCTTCGCCCTCTCTTGATGCTATACCAGTAATAACCGTGTTGTCTTCATTAAGAAGAATGGACGCAACTCCAGCAAACATTTTTTTAAAATGTTTTTGTAGTCTGGCAATATTTTTGCTGTTGCCAATGATTTCCAATAAATCTTCATCACCAACAAAGTAAAAACGTGGAAATGAGGTACGTTCTCTCTCCAAATATTCACCCAGAGCTTTTTGTATCTTTCCAAGTAAATCAGCCAGCCTCTCTAAAGCTCTCTGAACTCCTGGTATGTTTAAAACATCCATAACCATTGGGCTCTTGCTAACTTTTTTCATTAAACCCAAAAATTCAGAACTAATACTTTGAAATCTTGATGTTTCAACAGGTAGTAGGGTTTTGATGTCAGCACTTCCAGAAAAAATGCCTTCCAAATATACCCAACGTCTTTGAACATCAATCCAAACATCAAACAAGGCATTAATGCGGTTCAACTTTTCTTCCCAAGTTAGAGCTTCCTCTTCGAACACTTTATAATAAGGGGACAGCTTCATTGCTGCCACCGAATTGATATGTTCCTTAACCTTGTTAAAGAGATCATCCCAACCTCGAATAAGCTTACATTTGTTCTGATAGTTGATAAGATCCAACTCATAAGTCTGCCAAGACTCGCGTACTTGTTTCAAAAATTCTTCCAGAGCCATTTCTCCTTGAGCAATGAGTATAATGTCTTTAACAATGGATTCGTTCTTCTGTAAATTTACATCCCAAACTTGCCCTAGAGTCAGGTCGGAAAGAATCCAATTGACTCTCAGTTGTTTCATAAGTTGTTTCCAGTGTCGTTCCTTGAGAGCATCTGATTTTAGCTCCACTATCATCATATTAACTTTGGTGTAGGTTTGTAATGTTTTCTTGACATATTCATAAGAAGAATACTGTCTCAATCTAGCAGGTAGCCCTTTGAGTTGTGCGCTCATTCCGTCCAGTTGTTGGCGAAGCTTTCTAGGCTGTACAGACAACCAAGGTTTTTCTCTAGTTTCATCTATTTGCTGCCAGATCTTTGATAGTTCTGACCAAACTCCTCTTAAATCTTGCAATTCCTCATAAACCACCTGCATTCGATCTTCACTGCTGTTAATACCGCCTGGATCTTGCAATTCTAAAGCTTCCTTAGCTTTTGCTACATTGTCTCTCTCCTCCTTGAGACGAGCAAATTTGCTTTCAAATAATTGAAGTTGGGAGAGTGCTTCATCTGGTCTCAGATGTCCTTCGACAGGTTTGCTACGTTCCCAATCAACAAGGAAGTCATTAGTGCGAGTTTCTACCGCTTTATCTTCTGCCACGATCTTTTGTTGAAGACTGGCCACTTGAGTTTGAATGCTAGAATCCTTTCTTTTGATAATCTCATTAAAAGCACCCCATTCACCTTCTAGATTTTCAACGTGTAACCAATTAGTCGGAAATTGGAAACGTTGACGCTCCAGAATTCTTTGACCTTCCCTATATATCTCGACCTGCTTCTCCCAGGCTTTCATACTACGTTTTAGCTGCTGCACATAGGTTATGAAACTAACAGCATCTGAAGTGCTGGCTGCTTCAATACTTTGTAGTTCTAGGTCAGATCTTGACTTTGAAACGTTTGCGTGGAAGGTAGTCATTTCATTACCAAGGAGTCCTCCGAATTTACTTAGAGTTTCTTTATGCCATGAATCGTATTTCAGAGAGACTTTGCTTTGTACTTTCGCGAAATCTATCACAATGGGTCCAAATTCGCGTCGAGTATCTGACGTGTCAAAGGTAGTTCGGGTTTTCCTAATAAAAATTCAATGATAATGTATGTTTTTTCAGCCATAATGAATTTTTTCACAAAACGAGTCAGTGCCTATCATTCTTGGTCAACATCAAGTTTTGTTAGAGTTTAAATGAATTAAAGAAAAAAGACTAAGACAATAATGGAACCTGATGGAATACAATAAAATTTGTCAACTACCAAACTGTGTAGTAAAATTTTGTTCATAAAGAAATTTACTCAATTATTATTTAACCAAATCTATATTGCAGAAAGTTTAGATTTAGAGTTTGATATTACTATATTTTCTATAACTAAGTTGAAAAAGTCTTACTTGATATCATTCAGACACTCCATCCATTTACTGATGTCTTCACCTAATTTGCCATAAAGATTTTCAGCTTGAAGGTCCCACAAAGATTGGTAGGTTAACCACTCATTAACATACTTTTGCACCTAATAAAAAAAATAAAATTTTAATGATCGTAACTTATTTCAATGTTAAAACAAACCTCTTTTATTTTGGAAGCGATGGCACTATAAGCACTATTTAGAGGTTGTGGTCCACCGGGAAGTTTTGTCAAGATATTCCGGTAGGTTTCGGTCACTGGTTTATCAACTCCCACTTGATATCTACTGCTTTGCAGGCGTTGCTGTGAAGTTACAATAGCCTGCCAAGCAAACAGCTGTTGCATAATCTGGAATCGAGCTTCTTCTATGCTCGGATATAGGTACATGGTCTGATTGGTTATTCGAACTTCATGAACCACAATTTGAATTTGTGGATCGCCTCCGGGTTTGTGTGTAGGTTGTGCTGGGGCATCGGTGTCCATGCTGTGATCTATATCCTTCTTCTGACCACTCAAAGCATCGGTCCATGCTTCAATGCCAGCTTGAAGGCGGCGAGCTAAATTTTTCTCAACCTAAAAACAAATCACAAATAGAAAATATAATGAATGGTGTCTGAAACCCAATTTTGGTCATACCTCCTCATCCAGCCTGCTGACCCAAATATGAAGATTTGAATATTGTTTCAAGGACAAGTCATCAACGGCATGTTGAATTTTTGACAGGATATCGACAAAAGTGTTCGCTGAATAGGGACACGTTTCCAATGACCTAACATCAACTTCTAGTTGTTCTCCTACGATGACAAGTTCCTCGACCCTCTCTTGGAAACTCACAATATTATCGGAGAGGCGTTGGACATAAGGATCAAGTTTGTAACTCTCCCAGACAAGTTGAATTCCCTCGGCAATAAGAGTTTGAACTTCTTTACGCATGCCTGCGACAAGTGGAATGATGCTTGCCTTGTCTTCGATCTAAGAGGAGTAAATGAATGTTTTAGTTATACCCAAAAACCGAATATCAACTTTGCCTAACAACATAATAAAAATGGTTCACTTTTAAACAGGAATTTTTTTTTGTTTTTTCAATCACACAAATAACTATTAATACAGTCAGCCTATAGATGATACCAATAATGCTATCACAGAAATGGTGGTGATACAAGGTTTGTTAACAGTTTCATTTTTTGAAAGACAATGAAATGTCTGTCTTCGGAATATTGAGGAAAAACTAGTCGTTTTGACATTTTTTGTTCCAACTTTTTTCAAATTCCGAAATTTACCTTAACATACCTATAAAGATACACAAAATGAAATAAAATACAGAGACATTATCGTGATTCTACAAACAAGGATATTATTAGCATATAAAAATGTTTCCTGTATATGTCTAAAGCAGCTAGCGACACTTGTACTTTTGTAAACATCATTTTATCTTTCTCGTAATTCACTGTATAGCATCTACCATTTCTGTAAAGATTTCATTCATGCATTTATAACTGGACAGAGATTTTTAAATTGAAGAGAACAAGCAATAGGTATACCAATGATCATCAACTAATGAGAACGAACGACAACAGCTATAGCATATAAAAAATATTAAAATTGAATTGCATCAGCTAAAGAAACCCATGCATAGGCCAAGAGATGCTTCCTCCATGCCAAAAAACTAGTTCGCAAGGGGTTGGACAGCTATAGGTCAATCTACCTTAATACCGCTTGGGTGGCTAATCCTGTTTGTTAGCTAGTGATAGGATTAAAAAAAATTAAAGCTACACACCTTAGATGTATACTAGTTATGTTTATGGAATGGACATTCTCTTTTATTTCTCACGAATTATTCTAATCTCCAAATTTAGCATAAAAAATATGAAAATTGTTTTATTTTATAATACTTTATAGTTAGTTATAGTCCCTAATTATGAGCATTTATTGATTCTTGGGACAATGAACTAAATTGAATTGTATCTTGAAAACTGCGATAATATTTGATAAACTTCTTCAAAAACACAATTTAATTCCATTTAAAAACTATTTCTTTTGGGTAAATAATGGAAGTCAGATATATAAATAGGTATTTCTAGTTGAGAGATTATTCAAAATCATAATAGTCTGAATTTTCATTTCTGGGTTAGTTATTTACATACCTATCTGTAAAATATGTGCAAAAAAGAAAACAGTTTACAAATTAAAATATCTGAAGTAGACTGGTAATATATTAACTCGCTGTTAACTAAATTTGAAGATTATTTGAATACCACATACACAAAAAATAAAAGAAAATATTTTAAATGAATTTATATAATAAATTTAAACAAGTATACAAGAAATAAATAGATCATACCTCAAACAAAAAAATTTAATGATGAAAATTGAAGCTAAAGAATTTTTTAGAATCTGCAAATTTTTGGTCAAACAAATTATATTTTCAGTTACAAAAAAAATGTTTCTAAGAAATACCAGCCATTCCAATACATCCATCAGAATGTATTTTCTTCAATTACAAAACAAAATGAATTAAGTACACCAGGTTATTATTATATTAATGTCTCTGACAAAGAGATTTAGTATTCTGTGTCAGAGCTATTTTTCGGGTTTTTTGATCATGGTCTGCAGATTATTATGCTTCATGTTTTGTCTACCACTGCGATAGATATCATCAAAGGCTATATACAGCAAGGAATGCAGTGATCTAGTTCTCACAGCACTTACTAGATTGTTTGGAGTTTAGGTCTCTGGTTTTATTCCATCGATGGTGACAGTGACTTTGTGTCTATAGATTATTTTTTGAGTACCGATAGACCAACTTGAATGTGAATGCCTGCTCTGAGTGCAACTAGATTGAATCAAACTAGTTTCGTTGTTGCTAGAGTGATCGGTACCTGACATATCATATACTATTCAATTTTTAGGTTTTTAGAAATCATGTTTTTCATTTTTCAAGAGTGGCCCCACATCTTAGTATTAACTCAAAAGTCACAATTTACAACTGTATAATTCAGCCACATTTTGACTTCTGTGCTACATTATTGTATCTTCTGAATAAAAATAAGTTAGGTCAACTACAAAAATTGCAAAACAGAGGTATGCGTATTATTTTGAGATGCAATCGACTTACCTCTATATGCTCGATTCTCTTCAGTGGTTATCAATCTCAAACAGATCTTATTATCTAAGTATGGTTTTTATATTCAAAATAATGAAGGGTATTCAACCTAGCTATTTCAATAAGTTAATCTGAGTTAACAATGAAGTCCATAAATATGACACTGGAACCAATATTAGCTTCCATGTATCCAGGACAAACTCAAGGTCGGCAATGAATAGTATGTTTTTCAGAGGACTAGTGGAATTTAAAAAACTGCCTGGTTCTTTGAGAAACAACAAAACTATTCACATTTTCAAATAAGCGTTATTACAGCATATCAAAGAAGATAATAAATTTTAATATATGTGTATGAGTGCATCTGTATCTATACTTATTAGTTTGATTTATTTATTTATTTTATGTGACATCCATATACTTCTCATTTTTAATTATTGAACTTTCATAAATCATTGATTTTATCATATATTGACTTTTTGAAGTAACTATATATTATTAACTTATTATTATCTACTTTTTACTTACTCTCACATCATGTATTATATTTTTATTGAAAGTTTGTACATTAGGGAAACATAAATAAATATTACTACTACTACATGATTATGAAACCAATCGGTTTTTGTCAACAGCCACTTACAAAATTCAATGCAACATATATAGTCATCAGGCTGTGAATTATACTTTCACCTTTCACCTTTCAAACTTTGTACTGACTATATTTGCATATTTTCATAATTATATTGAATTCATTTATTTTATTTTACTTAGCGTATGGCTACATCACAGGTAATTATGTAAAAAAGTAACATTTCCATTTCACATTTCTTAACATTTCACAAACACTAAGGTTAAGAATATATTCTATTGACTTTCTTGTCGCAATTAGGAAATCGGATGGGATGCTACTGTAGGAATTAATTAAACCTTCGTGTAATAAGTATTTTACCATACCTGTCCAAAGTGTTGGAAAAAGTTGTGTCTTCCCAGATTTTAGAATATGCTCGAATCAGTTCACTAATTCCCTTATGTCAAACTGGATTCCAGGAAAAAAATGATTACATCTAATTCTCTCATTCAGATTCTAGATACAGTAATTGCTAATCTTGATAAAAGAAACATTAGTGTGTCAACACTTCTAGATTTTTCTAAAGCATTCGATACTATCAATCATAGTCTCTTATATGATAAATTTAAATATTACGGTTTTTCTGATAGTTCACTTGCAATGATTAGGTCACATCTAACGAATCGAAAACAGAAGATAGTATCAAATGAAAGAAACTCTGACTACGTTGAAATTAGAGCGGGAGTGCCGCAGGGGAGTATTCTCGGTCCACCATTTTTCATTATCTATACCGCTGATATTCTAAAATCCATAACCGCTTGTAATATTCAGGCATATACCGATGGTATGCAGTTATTAATCAGTTTTCCTAAAGAAAACCTGAATGATTCACAGAATTTGCGTGATAATGATCTTGAATTTATAATTAAAAAAAGTACCTCTCATTACTTGAAACTAAATTCTTCCAAGTCAAAAATATTAGTTTTCTCACCAAAAACTCAATACGATTATATACATACAAATTTGGCAGTTGCATTAATGGTTCGTTGAATGGCGAAAAGCTTGGATTTAATAATAGACAACGATCTCCGTTTCAAATCTCACGTAAACAGCATTCTCAAAAAACTTTCACGTCACTGAAAACTCTTTACAGTAACCGGTTTATTCTCGATGTAAATTTGCGCAAAAGTCTATGCAAAACTCTTGTGCTCTCACAGTTTACCCATTATGATTTTTTGTATGGTCCTTGTCTTGATAATGAATTTAAATATAAGATTCAAAATGTTCAGAATTTTTGCGTGCAATTCTTTTTACGGATTACGTCGGTATGACCACGTATTTGAAAAATTTAGAGAGTTAGAATGGCTCACTATGGAAAATCGTAAACGACTTCATCTATTCATGTATTTTTATAAAATGATGAGAAATGAAAATGGTATTAATCGAAGGAGATTACTTCCTAGATATCATACACATTCTATTAATGTAAGGGACAGGAGCTTACTCACGATGCCACATCATTCGACAGCTACTTTCCAGAGGAGCTTTACCTATACTGCTATTAAACAGTATTGAAAGACATTTAAGATGAAGTATTACAAGGCCTTACAAGGCCTATATTTCAATTGAAAAAATCACCAATGACGTCAATACGTCAAAACCATTGACGTAATATCTTCAGAATATATATTTAAAAATCGGCATTCAAAAATAAAAATCGACCCATTTCAGGATTTTTATCAGAAGTACATTGCTTGCGAAATAACATAATTTAGCCGCACTCTGTAAATATGACTTGAATTCAGCATGGATTGGGTGATATTTCCAACCATATTTTTCTCAAAATACAAGAACGATACATGGTCGAATACAACCTAGAGAGAACAGAGAAAAATATAGCCTTTCTAAAATTCCGCCTACATCTTTTTGTATTTTTCCCTAGAGCAAAAAAAAACAAAAATCAAAATATTTTTTTAATGAATATATTCTGAAAAGGCTTTTCAGTTAAATTGACTTTTGAAATAGTCAACTTTTTTGTAACTCAACCGACCTTCTAACTTTGAGGGTGACCTGCTAATAGAGAGAGAAATTTATTGTCTGAAGAACAAAAATTCTTATTGACAAAGCGTATCATATGACAGTAGTTTTAAAAAGTAGACACATAACACAACACACATCAGAAGACAAAATCTAAATAATTTAAAACAAGACATATAACAAAACATAAATGAGTCCAAAAATAGTGAATGAATGACTAAATGAAGGTACATCGTATCAAATGCTACATCAGACCAGGGTAATTACACTAAAACAAGACAACTTTAGTATTGCGATTGAATTCGATTTAAAATCTTTCATTAAAAAGTCAGCAACGCAGTGGTACGGTTTCTCGCTAAGAAAAGTTTTCAATGCTTATTTAACGATTGTTGAGCTTTTTATTTTTCCTCACAACCACTGTATATAAGCGAATCATTGACAAGATTTGAGGTTGGAATAAATAATCTAATATTTTCTGCCTGCTGAGTACTGTAATTAGTTTGGATGGCTTCAAAACTGTTAATGTGTTTTCTTATGAGGCATGCAGTTTCCAGTATGAATAATGCTACTACTGTCAGAATTTTATACTTAATAAATAATAGTCGACAAGAATCCCGATTTTTTTTGCTTTACACATGTACCGTATTGCCCGTTTTTGTTGGATTAAAATGGCCTGCATGTGGTTACTAGTAACCCCCCAGAAGGCAATGCCATAACGCAGGTGAGATTCGATTAATGAATGATAAACCATATTTGCGTTGGACAGACCCGCTAAAAGAAATCCATCATGTATAGGGAAATGACAGAAATTAAAAAACACAGGAAGAGGGAATCGACACAAATAAAGTCTGGTTACATGCACTAAACAACATACAAATGAGGCTAATCAACCCAACCAACAGAAACGAAGCCACACCCACCCACACCACGAATAGAATAAAAATGGAGACCTGAACCCCGAACAACGTAGCGAGTGCTGTGAGGGGAACTAGAGCACTGCATCTGCTGTCTCATCGCCTTTGATGTGTACCGCTGTTTTAGACGAAACGACAGCCACAAAAATCTATAGATTACAGCCAACAAATCCAAAAGATATATTCGAGTGTGAAAGTTTACTTTCCAAGATTCAACACAGTTAATGTGTATGAATCCACTGAAAATTTAAAAAACCGTTCATAAAGTTGTACAAGATACTTACCTTTTCTAGTGTCATCTCATAAGTTCTAACACTTTCGATAAGTGATATTGCAAATGGATAAAGTTGATTTGCCTGATGTGCCTTATTTACGATTGCAAGAGGCACCCTGAATCCAAGACACTTCAAATTACGAACTTCCTTCGCTAAAGTGATAATTTCCGGTAGAAAATTGACTTTTAGTTTCAAAATATTCCCTCTACCGCTTTTGGATCGTACTGCGTCGATGGTGAAAATTCTACCAGAAACTCCGAGATTGCGCTGTTGCACAGTACGAGCCCAATCATCGAATATTTCTTGGGTGTTCAATTTCAAACGAAAACTGTCTCCATCTGCTTTGAGTTTTTGCCCTTCAATATGATTTTCCCAGCCTTTTCCTAAAATAAAAACGCAATAATTTCCTAAACAAATGGAATGCAAATTTTCCACTTACCAAGAACATCTTCTACTCGTCGCAGATAAGTGGTCAGTTGATGATCAATCTGTTTGGCCCAAACTATAGAACCAGCAACGGGTGGTAGATCACGAACTTTACTGATTTTAGCACTGTTACTCTGAGGATATTGTACCTGAAAAACATTTTTTATTCTACGTTCTGCTGTAAGCATACTAAGATGGTACCTTGAACTTTTCATGGAGGGCCTCAATATCATCTTTGACCCTTTGTATCAGATGTGTCTGATATTCCCTGATGGCCCCTCTTATATGTGGTCTAACAAAGAGAGCATTGAATCTTGAGAAGATTCTAAACATCTCGTTTGCATTTTTAGCAGTTCCAAGCTGGTCACGGAGATGAGCTGTGATTCTTGTTTCTACCCTATCTATCCGTTCTTCATACCTCTGTACGGCAGCATCCCAAGCATCTTGTCCCTCCTTGGATATATCCAAGCAATCTACCTCTTTCACATTCTCATATGCTAAATTGACCTCCTAGTAAAGAAGTTCTTAAATGAATAACCAGAGTTAATATTTTTAGCCAATAAGTCGGCACTCACCTCAATAGCATTAGCATCAGCTGCATCTAAGGAAAATGTTGCTTTTGGAGGTTCTAAGTCCTCTCCCTCTATGGGTGCTACTATTTCTCTAATGGTTGGTCGTAAAACTCGAACTATAACGGTCCGCAATTGCTCATGCTGACGACGAAACTTACGCATCTGGTCCATACGATTTTGCAGCTTCTTATGCTGCGGAGATATTCGCCAAACCATTTTCATGTGCTCATCACGCTTCTTTTTCATTATATCCCTAAAACAAATTGAATATATTCAAGAGTTGTCATCTAGTTACCACTGAAAGTTATTACCTCAATAAAGCTTGCAATTTCTCGTACTCGTCCTCCCAAATTGAGAAAACTTCAAAGCATTGGGTCATAACCTTTTCGAAATCATCAAAAGGAATATGCATTAACCTCCTAGTTCCGAGAACTTTCAACAACTGAGTCCCTAAATCTCTTGAAATGGCCTCTACAAGTCTTAGACATCTTTGAATGGGATACTTAGTTGATCTAACTTTACGTAAGTGCGCAAAAATTAGCTGCACTGCAGCTCGAATTCTTTCTAATTCAGTTGCTGCTAAGAGATCATTAATAGGGAAATCTTTCATGAGTGGATTGTAGTCATTCACTGTAGCTATCGCTTGTTTGAGACCTGTATCTGTATCAAATGAAACAGTAGCATGGAAACGCTTGCCATGTTTTAGTATGTCCAAAGTTAGAGCTACCTCCATGCTCTCACGTTTTTCCTGAATTCGATGAAGAGCTCTCTCTAAATTGAGCCAGAAACTGATTTCTTGGAGAGCTGTTCCAGAAGAAGGATCCCTATCCAGTTTGGTAACCTACAATGACAATCAAATTTAAACTGATTTCTTTTCATATATATATGAATTCTCGTAGTACTTTCTGTATTTCTTTGATCCATCTATTCACACCATGTTGCAACTGATTCAGGAAATTAGAATCTTCAACTTTGTCGCTGAAATCTGCTACTTTTGGTTTTCTCCCTTCATCAGCACACTGTTTAATGAGGCTAGCAACATAGGGGTGAACTTGCAAAGTAATTTCAGGAATATCAATATTTTGTTGAAGGTGCAACAACCCCATTTCTAGTTCAGCAATAGTTTTTTCCACTGCTGGAGCCATTTTGTCTCCATCACTGAAAGATGGAATAATGTAACCAAACATATTCCACATATCTATGGAAATTAGGTATATTAATGTTAGAAAGATATAAAGTCTCTTAGAAAAATTGCTAGTACTGGTTTAGCCTGAGCCTCTTATGTGAGACCTATGATTTTGTAGGTACATTTGGCAAATACATCTGATGAAAAAACAACAGCTAACCCAGCTAATGCCGAGCAGAAAGCTGAAGTGAAACTACCAAGCACCTGTACGTCTTCCATTTGAAAGATTCGTTGCAAGTAACTTTCTCTAAAGCTCGAATCAATTTCATTTGGTCGTGATGACCACCGACAGACTGGTTTCGGAGTACTAGTTCACTCTTCAGAGTGCCTCCTGGCACTGACGAGGAGTAAACCGTCTGAATATCTCGAACAATCAAAATTGATTCCAACTAGTCATAAGCTCTGCCTGCAGTTTGTTCATGACCCACCCGGCACTAACGAGGAGCTAGTACTCCGAAATCAGTCTGCCGATGGCCATCCCGACCAAAAGAAATAGATTTTAGCTTGAGATTACTTTCACTTAATTGCTTTCTTCCTTTCTTCGGAAGTTTTCGTTTTCTCAATACTGTCATACTGTGACTGTATTTAGGGTCCTGCAAGTTTAATTTTAATTCTATATCCTATAAAGTATCTTATAATGTTATGTAGTTGTGTGCTGCAGAAACATTCCGTAGCGTACTAGTTTATATTTTACATTTTTAGATTGTTAATTTTTTTTCTGTGAAATGTTTACACTGTTATGTGGTTTATCCCATATAAAAGAATGAATAAATAAATCTCACAAATCGACTCAGTTCAACTTCAGAGGATTCAAAATTCGTGTCTTCGCTTTTCTTATGGCAAACGAAAATATGAACACATTAGCTTAAAAATGAAAGAATCGGAATGGCTAAGACTAGAATTACAACAGAAAATTTATTTGCTGACAATCACTCATAAAATATTGAAATTGAAAAAACAGAATATTTAGCTGACAATGTCAATACATTTCGAGCGGATAATAATGCTAATACTCGCAAAAACATTTACTATTTACTTCTCATTCCTGAAGAAAAAACAGTATTTGTTGCATTTTTATTAATATCCCCTATCCCAAAAGCAACAGGTGTATTCAGGAATTTATCTTTAATATAACTGTGAAATGTAACAGAAAAT
This sequence comes from Leptinotarsa lineolata, assembly GCA_015342045.1. Classification (NCBI taxonomy): domain Eukaryota; kingdom Metazoa; phylum Arthropoda; class Insecta; order Coleoptera; family Chrysomelidae; genus Leptinotarsa; species Leptinotarsa lineolata. The sequence continues at coordinate 7,157 of WOGR01000256.1, read as the reverse complement.
TAAAAATTGATTCAGGTAGGTATAAATAGAACATTACACATAATGCTTTTTTAATATATCCTTTCTCTCTATCACAACTTTCTGACCGAATCAAATTGGGAAATTCCAAATCAGAATCGAGTATCTATTATATAATGGTCACATTTTAGGGTCATATTCGGCTTGCATAACATAATTTTAAACGTATATTTTTAGTTTTTTCACTACACACAAAATTGTAGATTTATTTATTTACCTGTCATAAAAATGTAGCATTCATGAAAGCAATACTCCATTCCAAATCTCAATTTCCTGATTGAATTCGTTCAAAAAATAAGAGGAAAGGAGACATTTTAAAGAAAAACACTGAAATAGGCCGAAATATAATATGTACTTTCAACATATCAATACTTGTGTGAAGTGGAAAATCAATACGAATATTGTTGATATAAACATATATTTCGTAAAATATAATTTTTTTTTCCATAAAGAATCTTCATTTCTTGCACTCAACAGCAATTCTTGATTGAAGAAATGAACAACTCTTAGAGTCGTATCAAGAAGAAAACTATACTTGTTACTGGAAACTGTACTCAATATAAGTATATACGAATACATGAAGAAATAGTTTTTCTCTTCTATGAAGTATATTTAAATCTTAGTCAATAGCTATTCTTGATTAAAGAAAAGAACACTTCTCATGTTAATAATAATTGATGTTGATTCAAAAAGAAAGTTATACTTAGTAGTAAGGTTTTTAAGCTTAGAATAAGTATAAAACTACTTAAATTTCAAGTATATACAAAGCGTTAATACAAAGTTAACTATACTTGCGGAATGGGAAGATGATGATATACTTGAAATAACACAATTCATCTTCAACTCAGTGTAGCTTGTTTTCCGTGCAGGCAGGTTCCGATGATGTGCCAAAAAAAGACGGTGAAGAAAGAGAGTGAAGGAAGAACATGCCATTTAATCAAACAACCTAAATTAAATGACCTAGTTCGAGACCTCCACTTGTCCAAAGAGAATACTGAACTATTAGGGTCTAGATTACAACAATGGAATTTATTAGCCCCTAAACCAAAGTTACAATATTTAGGAACCGTAACCATGAGCTATCCTTGTTTTTTACTATGCAGGATAAAATGTGTGTGTAAATCCAAATGGTGTGATGGAAAAATTAGGATTTGCACATAACCCGGACGAATGGCGTTCATTTATAGATTCGTCTAAAACAAGTTTAAAAGCCGTTCTGCTCCATAATGGTAACAAAAGACCCTCTATACCTTTTGCATGTGCAGTTCCACCAAGACAAACTGACAATGGAGCAACGTTACGAAGGCAGATGGGATGCAGCAATGATGGGGGATTATTGTTGGTTCCTTATGAGGGAAAACGATGAAACATATATTAACGAAAGTCAACATTTGCAAAACGGTTATGCACAAAAGACTTCATTTGAATGTTTTTTCATGTCTGAATTACTATCCACATATTCACAGATTATCAAAGCGTCTATCCACGTGTATATAGGTACATAAGACAACTTAGCAACATAATAACAATAAGTTCTGACAAAAAAACATAACTGTGGAGTTATGAATTTGCTCATTTTTTTACTGTCCTAGAGGTAGTAAGTTATGAATCTGGTCAATTATGATGGGTTCGAAAATGTAAGGTAATGTAAGAAATTCCTACAACATGTCGCACACTTTCTGTACTCGCCACACAAGACTTTTGTACCTCTGTGTCACATTGAAACGTCACCAGACTGAAATTTAAAATGAGGTTGGTTACGTAAGCCATAAATAATATTTTCATTTGTGTATGCCGCGGAGACCCACTAATACATGTTTCTTCATGGGAAATTAATCACTATATTTCACTCTTACTTTTTGGCAATCGATTGGAGGTCAAGGTGTCGGAACATTATCTCAGATGAATATATACATAGTTTTGATTTACTGACATTTTCCCCTTCAGAATGGCAGTGGAGGTTTGTTAAGGCAATTGTCGCACAAGTAAAGTAAAAACACTTTCCGAATTTACGTTTTCTTCACATTTACGTTTCCTAATAATGAAGAGTAATAAATGCTCGTTATGAATGCGAAACGCTAACAGAGTGCACAAACAAAATTTTGTAATTTCATGATGATTTGCCACAGCTCTTAATAATACTTTACCACGTCCACCCTATTTCTGTATCGCGAAAGGTTCGCAAATCTTGTTAAAAAAATTGTTAAATTTTTATTCATTTGTCTCATGAAAGCCTAACGTTTTGTTTTTATGTTTTATTGTATGTTATCTCCAAGTCCTCTACGCCTTCTTTCCTCCTTAAAATATCTTGATCCATATGATATTCATAACTCCATCCAACAATTTCATGAATATTTTCCTGTGACATAACACAATCTCATATTGTATTGATACATTGGAAAATTTCGAGATCATCCGCAATAAGCAAGCATCCAGAATATTCTAATACAATGGAAATATCATTCAGTAATAGCCAGTGGTGGCAGTGGCCGCAGATTAGAACCCTGAGGAATCACAGAGATAGAATAAAACTTTCCAGATATGTTAGCATTAGGTCTTACTATGGAAGATATATCTCGTAGATAGCTAATCATAAGTTCTAACATATTTTGTGAAATTCCGAATTTATTTAGTTTCTGCAGAAGAGTATCAAGATCTTGTATACTGTATACTGTACCTAGTGTATACTGTATCTAGCTGAGATTTGCCTTCTAGGGCTTAAAATACTTGATAACTATATGAAAATAAATTGATGTTTATCAATTTTTGCACTATAAAACCATGTTGTTGTATGACTATATATTTGTTGGTAAAATTGTATAATTTTTTATGAATAATTTGCTCCAATAACTTGGCTGGTGCATAATTTTAAATGTAGCAAATTGAGTGACTGCAACAATCAGTTTTGTAACGACCATCTTACTGAAAAACATGCAAAAAACATTTTTTATAAATATAATAGTTGTTACCCGCAACTTCGCCCGCGTAGGATTTGGTTTCTCACATGGAGTTTCGTAACAGACCATTTCAAACTAATAGTCACAATATTTTTCATTAACCCAAAACTTCAGGTTTACAACTTCAAAACTGATGAAATTTGATACAATCTTCAAACCCCCATTTTTCCCCTTTGTGGGTGGAAATTCCTGATTCCCTTTCTTTATGCTTATTTACGCTATACAAAGAACATACCTGCATATTTCAAGATTCTGGGTTCAGTAGCTTCAGCTATACGTTAATGTAAGAGGACACTCCAGATATGCTCTACCTGAATTTCTAATCTCAGTTCAAATACTTTTCACTTGCCATTCTGTTCTCGACAAACTGACTGAGAAATCCCTAATTTTATTTCGTTTCTAATCTTCATCTTACGCTACAAGGATGGTACTTTTCTCAGTCCAAGAGGAAATGAAAGTCCAAGGTTTCAAATATAAAGTATAATGAATAAAACAACGACTCTATGAAAAAAACAAACGAAAGAAAACAACGTGTAAAATCCTATAAATAAAAATAAATTTGAAATCTATAAAATAAAATAATTGAACAAAGAAAATGCCGTCAATTTGACTGTGCTATTTACAGTATGAAGTACTTTAGTTTTACTTTGATTTCAGGAAGAGTAGTATATAACCCAAAATTTCTTTTTTTTATCAATTGTAATCTGAAATCTAGCTAAACAATCCACATTAGGAACCCAACAATATATAAACTCTTTGCAAATTGAAAATGAACTCAGACAAAATTAAATATTAACTCTCTCAATATCTACTGGTTAGTATACAAACGGAAAAACAAACACTTACATAACGCCTCTTCGGTCAACCCCTAGGTTCTGTTGATCCGATGTGTCTTCAACGGCCACACTTTTATTTTGAATTACCTTAAATTTCGCACCACGCGTCTAATAAGTTATCTCTTCTATTTTGGCCACCATCCTCAGCCTCGAAGACCGAAGAATGAACCCCTCAACGGACTCTCGTGACCGCTTCCCTTCGTGGCTCTCGCAAGAATCTCCAGCCTTCACCTTCCAAAAAGCCCATCGTCCCACTCCGTTTCTCTCTCAAACCTTTCTTTGTGAAAACTTATTTTTGCTGAGTATTCAGATCTCACAACTTCTACATCCGAGGCAGTTTCAGCTAAGCGACCAATATATTCGACTATGCATTTGTTTATATAAAGACTCTTCGGTCTTACCATAATGGTACATTATATTGAGATACAGGACCGATTCAGAATTCAAGAAATCTATCTCTTCCCGAAGTTGAAATGAATATTGACATACATAGCTTTTGCTAGGTATTACACAGCTCACGCCAAGATAGCTCTCAGTGAGCAAGACTTTTTCGGACCTACTTAATACCAATCGTTACATCATGACCATAATTATAAGAAACCTCTGTGAATTGTAGTCTATGTGTTATTATGATCTATAAGCTGTATTCATGTAAAGTTTCATCTAAATCCGTTCAGTAGTTTAGGCGTGAAAGAGCCACAAGCATACATACATAGATACATTTATCCAAACTCACGAACTTTCACATTTATAATATCTCATAATATGTTCTGCCGTACATTAAAACTATACTGAATACGAAAGACCTAATTTTAATTGGGTTATTATTGATTTAAATGCACCGTAACGTATAATTATCGACGATCAGAAGGTTATTGATTCATTTATAACAGAAAAAGGCGAGGAGGCAAAATCTTGTTTCAATAATGGGATATATCAATGATCTTAAAACGTTTATATTTTTCTCAATTACGGTGAGGATTCCATAGTTTGTTTAGATTTTTTTCAATAATATTTCATCATTACATCATTCTAATTTTTATTGCATCTATACTTCGGATGAGTTCTGTTTTATTCATTAAATACTATCTGCCATCAGCAGAACTATTACTTGTGTTGTAAATGAACTTTGAATGCGGCTAGGTTCACCATTTGCACTTAATTCTTCAAACCTAACTCCTTCCCCCTAATTTGTGGACTACAATTTTATGGTTGATTACCAAGTGCTCAGCATGATTTCCGAAACAGCTACCTCTATATTCCCAGTTCTTCCAAATGTTTATTTTCGCAATTAACGGACTTGTTTTGTAATTCATTGTCATGTAAAGGCCAGTAATTGGAAACGTAACCATCAAATATTCCTCTCAAATTGATATGAATTTGGACAATGGAAAGAGCAGAATTTCAATGCCAACTTCTTCATGAATAATCAGCTAATTGCCAGAAATGTTCGAAATAATCCATATAAAATTATGGCTTTTGCTTTGATGCATGATTTAATAAAAAATTCATATATTCGGTAAGTCAATTAGTTAATGTTCGAACAAAAAGTTGTTGGAGGTTGAAAAAGTAGACTTCCTCAATCTAGGTAAAATTAGTTCACGGGAGAATTGTGTAAAGCGGATATAGTGCCACTCCTTGAATCCTATAACAAAATTCCTTTTCGAAAAAATCTTACATCATCAAGAGGATATATGCCCAATATACTCCTTTCACTTTCTAGAGTTTGATTACAAGGAAACTATTTCTAATGTACACTCATTGAATGTATGGTAATGGAAATTGATAACGTATTCTAGTAACACTTCATCGTGAGATTCACAAAACCGCAACACGTGTTTTGCCTTACTCGTTTCTTGATCGAGAGCAAGAAACCGATAAATGTGCCCAGTTGGAATGACTACTTGATTTGCGGAGGCAAGGGAGCAGGTCGATTCCTGGTTCTTTATAGAAATTCGATTGTAAGTGCTGAAAAGGGTTACCAAATCAAAAAGTCTCATTCGGACGCCATCTACAGAAATTTTTCTTTCCCTTTCAACACTTGCTACTGTAAACCAACTTAGTTACACCAGTAAAGGCTACACTTCATGAATACCAAGGAATACGATTACCTTGAGAGTATTAATAGGGTTTTGTATTCCTATCCTTGAAATGAATGAATGAAAATAGTGAATTATCATTATTGAACATAAATTATCACTGAATAAAGAAATCAGAGTTTTAAGGTTCTGAAATGTTCTAGTCTTTGCAATGGTTGCTTTAATAGGAAATATGATGAAGTTTCCACTACCGATTCAGACACAACTTTGGAACACGTCTTTTCATCAGAAGCGATCTCTCCTGTCAACGGGAAGAAATGCTGGAACTCCAAAACTTTGAAGTTATGTGGTTTAAAATGATATCACAGAAGATCACTAAATTCATATGCTGCGTTTATCGACAACCAAGCGATACCCAATATGGCACTATTCTCTACATTTGCAAACAACATTGACTTTCTCCAAACCAATCATCCCAGTGTCGAAATTTCCATATCCGGTGACTTCAATGTCCACAATATCCAATGGCTAAAATTCTCAAATATCAACGACGAACAAGGTAGCGAAGCTTAGTCTTTTAAAATAAGCAGCGGACTTACTCAGATTATAAATAGCCAACCAGGATTCCTGACCGTGATGGAGAATATGCTAGTCTTCTGGATCTATGCCTAACAGTCAATCCAGAAATTCACACAGGTACGGTACGGCCTCCACTGAGATCTTCTGACCACAAACTCATTTCAGTGTTGAATGAATTAACCATTTCCGAATTTCCCCTTGCTAAATGTTTGTTTCAGCTCTAATGATCCATCAACTTGAACGTCTGAAGTCACGGAAGTTTTTCTATCATCTCTGAATGTTTACAGTGCCTTCATTTCATAACTTCCCAACTCTAGTACTTCGTTCAGCAGGAAGAATTGGCCGTAGCAAAAAAACACGTCAATTTAGATATCGAGGGTGAAGTTTAAAACCAATGCCAGTGGTATTTCAGGTTTAACACCCTTACCCCTAACTACCCCCACCTAATAATTTTGAATGGCACCCCCTATCTTGTAACACATCACTTTGAAGATCTTAAAACTCCTCACTCAACTCCGTTTAGAAAACTGAAATTGGTTGATCCGTTCTCGTAAAATAGGGCAAAAAGAAAATGAATTATAACAAAATGCAAAAATTTATGAAACCGCTACCACTGACTCAATAACGGTATGTTTACATCTCTTTTCCACACAGTTTTTTGTTTCAGCTGGGCACACAGTTGCTTCTTGGCGTCAGTTACAATTATATGGTGAAAACATTTATCAGAA